>APFE031039629.1:19379-33111 GCA_000404065.3 Pinus taeda
TCAGATGCAGAAATTGAAAAAGTCCTTTTGGACAAATGGTCTAAGGCTAGAAAAAAGGAGAATGAAACACATAAGGGGCTATTTCCTACTGGTATATCCTTACTGCAGGTTCAGGGATTGATTCAGAAAGAGAAGATCATTGTTTCTATCAATCCTAATGGTAAACATAATTTCATCAATGATAAATTGGCAAAAAAATTGCAAGTCCCAGCAAAACATATTGAAAATACACAGGTTGATGATAAGGATGTTCAAATTTATAAGAATTTGAAACTTTCTATGGAGAAGTATGTGTTTCATGGTGATTTTTATGCTTCAGATATGGATAACATAGATGTTGTTTTGGGATACCCTTGGATGGAATCGGTAGGTACTATCAATATTAATGTCCAGAAGAAATTCCTGAAGCTCTGGTATAAAAAGAAGAAAATTACATTACAGGATATTTCCACTAATAAACAGATAGAGTCCAAGGAGGCTATAGCAGAAGATGTTCCAGGGTATGACATATCAGATGATGAGCAGTTGATGGTCGACAATCAGACACAAACAGACGCTGAAGCAGAAAAGGTTAAAGGTGCTGATATATCAGAGGAGGACTCAGTAGTTGAAGTCATATTGAAAAAGAAGACACCACAACAGACAGCACAGCAGGGTGAAGTCAAGCAAAAGCCATCGTGGGTTAAAACTTCAACATATCATCACCCACATCACCCCGCAAGACAAGCATCAAGATGGAAACCAAGTAGTCACATGACGGAGACAAAGGAGAGACTATCCACCTACTACACAGCAACACAGAAGAGCGGCCACGGTCAACTTCCATCTCAAGCGAGCGAGGCACCAGCGAGATCGAGGGTTCACCTTTCTCTTGGATGGCTAGATGCACGTGCATGGTATCAGTGGACTACTCTTTTGAGTAGATCTTATTATTTGTGTTCTTTCCATGTTTCGGGAACGAAACATGCTAAGGGGGGTGGAATGTTATATACCTAGGAGGGGTAATATGGGGTACCGAGGGAGGTACCCAAGGTAATAATGTAATAATGGGATGGGCCATAGTAATAAATAAGGTGGTTAACCCATGTCATGTAAGGGACCACAAGTAGTTAATAATAATGTAAGGGGCCCATGGTATTAGTTGATGGTATGAGGAAACCATGGTAATGATGCATGGTATTGTATGTATGAGGCCTATATAGAGGCTAGAGACTCCACATGGAGAGATATGAAGAGAAGTATTCTTGTATAAATGGGTTGTGGATTATTCTCCTTCCTTAAGGAGTGAATGTATGGTGTTGCCCTACCTTAAGGGTTTGATAATAAAGAAGCATTTCCATCTATTTCTATCTTGTTATTCTTGGGTTATTTCTATTATCATGATATTTCCGGTTTAGAGCTACAACAACCTAGATAGAATGTTGCTCCACTGGTACTCTTACGATCATCAATACTTCCTTCCCAATCTGCATCTATCTAAGCTTGGATAGCCAGATCATTTCCTTTGGGATACCATAGACCATATTCCGTTGTGCCCTTAAGATATCGAAGAATTATTTTGACGACAATAATATGAGATTCTTTTGGTGTTGCTTGGAATCTTGTTACTTGTCCAATTTCCTACATCACATCATGCTAGGAGGTTGTCACATATAGGAGACTACCAATCATGGATCTATACAACCATTGGTCCACATCCTTTGATGATTCTTCTAAGCTTAACTTGCAACATGTTATCATGGGGGTAAGGATTGGCTTGAAATCTTCCATATTGATTTTTTTGAGCATTTCCTTATGGTACGTGGTTTGATATATGAATATTCATTTATCCTCTTGAGAAATATGAAGCCCCATAAAGTATGTCAGCTTGATAAGCGTAGAAATTTCAAACTCACTTTGCATTTTTGTGGCAAAGTATTTACTTAATATGTCATCATTGCTTCCAAAGATTATATCATCCACATATACCTTGATAATTGTTAGGTTATCTTGATCCACTTTCACATAGAGATTGTTATCAACGCTTCCTTTCTTGAATCCTTGTTGACATAGATACCTATCAAGATGAGCATACCGAGCCCTAGGATCTTGCTTGATACCATATAGTGCCTTCTTTAATATGCAACGTAGTTTTCTTTGTCAGTGAGAAGAAAACCTTTAGGTTGTTCAATGTAAAATTCTTCTTCCAATTCACCATTTAGAAAGGCTGACTTAACATCCATTTGGTAGACCTTGATTTTTCTCAAGCATGCATATGCGAGAAACATCCTAATAGCTTCCACTCTGGAAACGGGAGAAAATGTTTCTTCAAAATCAATTCCTTCAACTTGTGCATATCCTTTACAGACTAATATTTCTTTATTCCTGGTAACCTGTCCATCCTTATTCAATTTGTTTGTGAAGACCCATTTAGTTCCAATAACATTTTTATCCTTTGGTCGTGGGACCAATTCCCAAGTGTTGTTCTTCTCAATTTGATCCAGTTATTCATTCATAGCTGCTACCCAGTGTTCATTTTGACTAGCTTCCTCAAAATTGCTAGGCTCAAAAGTTGCTAAAAGGAAAAGATGGGCTTGCTGTGATGAATGAAGTTGTCGAATTCTTCTGGTTCCAATTCCTTCATTTATGTTGTTGATGATCTAATTTGATGGATGATTCTTTTGATACCATTCTTTTGAAACTTTTGGAGAAACTTCTTGTACATCCTACTGATCATTTCTTATTTCTTCTTGGTTGATTGGTGTTTCATTATTTGATTGGTCTTGTTTTGGAGCTTCTTCTTCATCCTTCACATATTCTACCTCAATCCCCTCAGATTTGCTTGAAGAGACAATCTCATAGTCTTCGTTAAAAGTAATATTTATACATTCAACTATTTGTTTTTTCTTCATATTGTAGCATCTATAAGACTTTCTTTTGCCCGAATAACCAAAGAAAATACCTTCGTCAATGCGGGAATCGAACTTGCCCAATTTTTGGTCTTCTTTTTTGATGTAGCATTTACTTCCAAATATTTTGAAGTATTTGATGTTAGTTGGTCTTCCTTTCCATTGTTCGTAAGGAGTCATGTTAAAATTGTTCCTGGGAGGGCCTCTTCTTATAATGAATATGGTAGTATCAATTTCTTGAACCGAAAATTTATCATCTAAGTCTAAGTCTTTTAACATGGTTCTAGCCATTTCGTGTACGGTTCTGTTTTTTCTTTCAACTACTCCATTCTGTTGTGGTGTTCTGGTTGTTGAGAATTTCCTTTTTATTCCATGTTCGTCACAATATTGCTGAAATAATTCGGATGTGAATTCTCTGCCATTATCTGATCTTAGACATTTGATCTTCAAATTGGTTTCATTTTTGACCAATTCCTTGTATATTTTGAAACATTCAAATGCCTCAGACTTTTTCTTCAAGAAACTGATGATTGTCATTCTCGTGTAATCATCTATCATTAACATAAAGTATAATTCACCATCTAAACCTTTTGTTCTCATAGTACCACATAGATCAATATGTATTAATTCCAATGGACGTGACACAAAATGTTCCTTTTTCAAACTCAACTTTTGTCTATTTGTCGTGCCGACAAGATTCATATATCGTATTGTTAGGCTTTGAGATTTTCGGCATTTCTCTAACTACTTAATTTTTGTTGATATTGAGCAAATTGTCGAAATTTATATGTCCCATTCATTTGTGACATAACCAACTCTCCTTTTCTTTTGCCAAGAAACACCCTTTAGGTGTCTCATCCAAAATATATATGTCATTTGGAGCTCTGCTTGTTGTAGCCACAATTTTACCAAAATTGCCTTTCCTGATTTCACATTTCTTCGAGTTTGAATAACATAGTGTGTCCTTGATCACACATCTGTCCAACATTGAGAAAATTTTGATTCATATTTTCAACCAGAAACACATCCTTTGCTAATGCGTCCTTGCTTCCAAGAGTGACCATACCTGCTCCTATGACGTTTGACGACCCGTCATTTACAAAAGACATTGTTCCATCATTATTTTCTTTCAAGGATATGAAATTATTTCTATCTCCATTCATATGCATTGAGCAACCACTGTCAACACACCATACGTTTTTGTTGCTTTGAGCCTTGAGAGAGAGAGCACACCTTTCAGTCTTCCTTTCCCATACTTGTTCATTCTGATTTTGCAAGAATTCCTTTGAAGAGCTTCCAAGTTTGAAATATTTGGCTAGGTGTCCAAAATTGTTACATTTGTAACATTCGACATCATCTCTCAAATGATCACATCTGTTGATATTCTGCTGAGATCTAGAATATCCATTTCTGAGAGATCTCTTGGAATTATATTCATTCAAAACATACATGTGACATTCTGCAACTCTATGTCCAAACTTTCCACATGAATAACAATGAACATAAATGATAGGTTGATACCTGGGAGGAAATCTTCTTCGAGGAATTTTCTTCCAAGGTTCTTCTTGCGAATCCTGATCTCTTGATCTAGCTAGGAGATCTACCTACTTGGTAGATTTTTCATATCTTCTTTAGTTGTCATAGAAGGACTTGACTCCTTTTCGAATTTTTCTTTGTAACCAAGACCAATCTTGTCATTGCATGATCATTGGTTGCTGATGAGTTCACCCAAAGTCTTTGAGCTATTGGCATAGTTTTGAATAGTTTTTCCATTTATTACTTCCTTTCATAAAGAAATGATTTCAGCTTCCAATGCTTCTCTTTCCTCTAATTCTTTCCTTTAATTCTTTCCTGGGCGATTCTTCAACCTTGATTTTAAGATTTAGGACTTGTTCCCTTTCTATCTTTAATTCATCTTCAAGAGTGTTTATGTGCTTCTTCTCAACCTTGAGCTCTTTAACAACCCTGATTACTTCATTTTGAAATTCAACCTCGGTCATTTCTTCTTCTTTGTCTCCTCTTCATCAGGTGCCTCTTGCTTATTGTGCTTGGCCATAAACAATACTCTTCCATTGAATTCATCTTCATTATCACTGTCTTCTTCAGATGAGGAGATATCTTCTTTGGAGAAGAAACTTTTCTTAAACCATTTCTTCTTGCCTTTCTTGTTGAACTTCCTAGGACTTTTCTTTCCTTTCGTAACAACCTCATTTTTATGAGGACATTTGGTTGCAAAATGACTAACCTCACCACAATCAAAACATATTAATTGAAGTTTACCTTCGAATTTTCCTGTACCTATTCTCATTTTCCATGTGAAGTAGGCAAACTCTTTATCTGAGAATTCTTCTTCATCTTCTTCCTTTTCCTCATCCTTACAATTGCAAGTTTTTGTTTTCGGAGTCTGCCTGTCCTTACTATTCTTCTTGGATGTGGAAAATGTTGTTTCTAAGTGAGATGTTCCATCCTCTTCTTCAATCCTCATTTCATATGCTGCAAGAATTCCATGCAATTCATCTATGTTGAAATTTGTCAGATTTGATCTATCTTCGAAGACAGATACCTTAGGGTTAAACCTTGCTGGCAAGGTTTTGAGGATCTTTCGGACAAAAAATTTCATTTCAACAGGTTCTCCCAAACCTTCCGATGTATTTTTTGTTTCATCAACATGCTGAAAGTATGTAGCAATATCTTCATCTTCCCTCATTTTGAGTTGCTCAAGTTTTTCCCTGAAAATTTGAAGCTTTGCCTCTTTCACCTTTGAGTCACCTGCATATATATTTTCAAGCTTGCCCATACCTCTTTAGCAGTTTTGCAACTCAATATCTTAATATATAAATATTCGATAAGCCCATTGATAATAAGATCTTTAGCCTTTGTATCATATACCATATTTTTCTTTCCTTCATCCTAGGTCGGTGTGAAACCTTTGTCAACGATTTCCCATACTATGTATCCTTGCACTAGTAAATGATACTGCATTCTTCCACTCCAAAGTGCATAGTTATTTCCATTGAACAAAGGAACTCCATTCTTAGTATACTCCATGATCTCCTTCCAGTTGTTATATTTCTATTGAAGGAACCAAGCTCTGATACCAATTGTTGGAAATACTGAGAGGGGGGTTGAAACAATATTCCTTAACAATTAGCACTTTCAAATATTTTTAGAGGATCAGTTAATCTTCAATTATTATTAATGTTTATGTAGTAATAACCTTAAATAAAAGAACACAATAGGCACAATAATTTTAGGTGGAAAACCCCCTTCGGGTCAAAAAACACCAAACACTTTTCTAATAAATTCTTTAATCTTCAGCTCCAACTGAAATGAAAGCAACAACTTCCTATAATTCTAGAAAAGAATTCTTCTCTAGATCCCACTGGAAGGACGCCCCAATGCCCTAGTTTCTTCAGTAATCAACTGAATGGATGCCCCAACACCTTAGCGACCCACAACTTGCCCTAGCACAACCCTACCACCCTGAAGTGTTAACATGCCCCAACCTGTAGGTCACTTCATACACCTACCTAGCACCTCCCTATCACCCTATAATGATTGAAATAAGACAAGACTATGGATTCCCAAACTAGGGACAACAATCCAAGATGCTTTAATATGTACAATAATTTTTGTGTACTTGACCAAATACCCAATCACTCTATGACTTGCAATGCAACCATGACATCATCCCAACAGTGACTCCTATACCTCCTAACGTTGCCTCCTCAACTCTAGGAAAAATGACTCTTTTACTGTTAGGTGTGGAGCTTGATTATCTTCTTTGTTCAGAGGTATCATCGCATTGGACACCAGTTCGTATTACTGCCCGTTTATGTGCACTGCCATGGGGTTCTGGGGGGCAACGGGGGATCAGGGGTAGTGCCCTTGAAGCTAAAAATAGATGTTAAATTTCCTTGTAAAATGTTGTAATTTCGTAGTCAATCTGGACTGTTCATTAGGCGTAAATATGACGGTAGAAGTTATGTTTAATTTAGGGGTTTTTTCCCTAGAAGGAAACCCCTCCCTATATATGATGGAATTGTATTGAAGCTATGCATATGTGTATTATAAGTAAGAAAGAGAGAGGATATTGTGTGAAAGCAAAGAGGGAATTACAACGAATCTGTTGTAGGTTTTATCTCTTCATTTTGTTGGATAATATAAAAGGAAGGACTGACTATTTCTCCATGGACATAACCCAAATTGGGTGAACCACGTATATCTTTGTCTCTCTTGTTTTATGTGTTTTATGTGTTTATATTTCTGCAATGTTTTTATGGGTTCCATTTCTTTGTAATATATAATTTTCTAACAAATGGTATTAGAGTTGAAGGTCTATTTGGCTGATAAACTCGTTGGAGAGAAGGGTTCCTGGTTCGAGTGGGAGAAATGGTGGAAGATGGTAGGTTTAAGGTTGAAAAATTTGACAGCTAAAACTACCAGTTGTGGAAGATGCAGATGGAAGATTACTTGTATTAGAAATATCTGTGCCTACCATTGAGAGGAAAGACAAAGAAGCCAATGAGTATGACAGACATAGAATGGGATATTCTCGACAAAAAGGCACTTGGAACAATACGCCTATGTCTAGTAGCATCAGTAGCCTTTAATATTTCAAAGGAAACGACAACATAGGGGTTAAATGTCAGCACTGGCCAAACTATATGAAAAACCCTCAACCTCAAATAAGGTATTTCTTATGAAGCGTTTATTTAATATGAAGATGTCAGAATGTGGATCTGTTGCTGATCATTTAAATGAATTTAATACAGTTACCAGTCAATTAAGTTATGTAGGGGTAGCTTTTGATTATGAAGTTAGGGCTCCATTATTTGTATGCTCATTTCTAGAAAGTTGGAATCATTTAGTTATGGCCATTAGTAACTCTGTCTCTGGATCTAGTACTTTAAAGTTTGATGATGTTGTTGGTGCAATCCTTAGCGAGGAAATGCGACGGAAAAGCTTTGGTGAGACATCAGGTAATGGTTTGACTGCAGAGACTAGGGAGGAAAAATGGAAAGAGGAAAGAGCCTAGGATATCGCAATAAGTCAAGGAAATGCAGATCCAAGTCCAGATCAGGGATAGTGTGGTGGAAATGTAGGAAGAAAGGACACCTGAAGAAAGATTGCAAGTCTCAAAAGGGAAAGGAGGGAGATGTGCATCAAGAAAACAATCATGAAGTGAATGTGATAGGTGATGTGTTGCAATATACGTTGATTCTTTCATTAGAAAATATTATTGATGCATGGGTGGTAGATTCAGGGGCCTCATTCCATGCCACACCTCATAGGAAACATTTTCATGATTATGTTCAAGGATATTTTGGACAGGTTCGATTGGGCGATGATAAACCCTGTAAAATCATTGGAATGGGTATAGTTTTCATAAAACAATAGAATGTAAATCAATGGTTGTTGAAGGATGTAAGGCATGTTCCATATTTGAAGAAAAATCTGATTTCAACAGGGCAGTTGGGAGGTGAAGGTTGCATAACAACTTTTACAGATAAAACCTGGAAGGTCACGAAAGGATACCTGGAAATAACAAAAGGAGAAAAGGTTGGTACATTGTATTTATGCAATGGTATTTCTAATTTTTTTAATGCTTTAACCTCTACAGGAGCATATACGACATTGTGGCATCATAGGCTCGGCCACATGAGTGAGAACGGGATGAAAATTATTCACTCAAAAAATTTGTTGCTAGGTTTGAAGCATGTTGATTTCGAATTCTATGAGAATTGTGTTTATGGAAAAAAGAAGAGAGTCAGATTCCTTGGAGTTGGGAAAGAAAAGAAGAGCAAAAAATTTAAATCTTGTGCATACAGATGTATGGGGACCTGCTCAGGTATCATCTCTCGGTGGCTCTCATTATTATGTTACTTTTATTGATGATGCAACCAGAAAAACCTAGATTTATTGCATTCCGAATAGATCTGATGTATTTGATACTTTCAAGAAATGGAAAGATTTGGTTGAAAATGAGAAAGGAAAAAGGTTGTAGCATCTCAAATCAGAAAATGGAGGTGAATATTGCAACAAAGAGTTTGATAGATATTGTTTAGAAAGTGGAATTCATAGAGAGAAGATTGTTCTAGAAACACCACAAGAAAATGGTGTGTCAAAAAGGATGAACAGGACAATCATGGAGTGTGCAAGGTGCATGAGATTGCATGCAGGATTGCCTTTACATTTTTGGGCAGATGTTGTAGATATTGTTGTTTATCTAATAAACATAGGGCCTTCAAGTTCCTTGGATGGTGGTATTCCAGAGGAGGCATGGACATGTAAAAAGGTAGATTACTCATTTTTAAATACTTTTGGTTGTGAAGCATTTTTCCACATTAATAAAGAAAATAGAACAAAGCTTGATGCAAAATCAAAGAAATGTACCTTTTATTGGATATGGTGTTAATGATTTTGGTTATTGATTTTATGATTATGAAAAAAACAAAATAATTAGGATCAGAGATGTCATATTCAATGAAAAGGTTTCATATAAAATCAGATGCAGGAAAAGAAATAGGAAAAAGAAAACAAAGAATACACAATGCTTGATGAGATCACAAAAAAAGTGAAGGTGCCTGAAAATCATAATGATGAACAGCCAGAACAACAACAACTACAACCACAACAACAACAAGCAACTTAAACACCTAAACGTTGTGTTAGAATATCTACTAGGATAAGTAGACCCCCTGAAAAATACTCTCCTTCATTATATTATGTATTGTTGACTGATTCTGGTGAACCAGAAAGTTATGAAGAAGCAGTGCAGGTAGAAACCATGAAGAAGTGGGAGCAAGCCATGAAAGAAGAGATGGACTCCTTAGCACATAACCAAACTTGGGACTTACTCAGGTTTCCTATAGGTAAAACATCATTATAGAATAAATGGGTGTACAGGTTGAAGGAAGAAGATGGAGGTAGAAAAAGGTATAAAGCTAGACTTGTGGTGAAGGGGTTTGCACAGAAAAACAATATAAACTGTGATAAAATATTTTCTCTTGTTGTTAAAATGACTTCAATCAAAATTATTTTAAGTCTAGTAGCAGCTGAAGATTTGCATCTTGAGCAGTTATATGTAAATATGACCTTTCTCCATGGGGATTTGGAGGAATAAATATATATGAAACAACCACAAGGATATGAGGTAAAAGGGAAGGAGAAACTATTTTACAGGTTGAAAAAGAGCTTGTATGACTTAAAACAGGCTCCAAGGTAGTGGTATCTAAAATTTGACAGGTTTATGTCTGAACAAGGTTATGCTAGATGTCACTTTGATCATTGGGTTTATCTCAAAAGGCAAAATGACGGTAGCTATATTATATTGTTATTGTATGTAGATGGCATGCTTGTTGTAGGTTCTAACATGCAGGAAATAAATGCGCTCAAAAGAAAATTGGCAAACTCATTTGCAATGAAGGATTTGGTTGTTGTAAAACAAATCCTTGGTATGAGAATAACTACACAAGAAGAATCACATATTAACATTGTCTCACAGTGAGTACATACAAAAGGTGTTGAAAAGATTTAATATGCAGAATTCAAAACCAATTGGTATACCTTTGGCTAGCCATTTCAAACTAAGTAAGGAGGTGTGTTCGAAGACTCAGGCAGAAATGGCTTATATGTCTAAATTTCCATATGCCTCAGCAGTTGGAAGCTTAATGTATGCAATGGTCTGCACAAGGCCTAATATTGCATATGTCGTGGAAGTTGTAAGCAGGTACATGAACAATACAGGAAAAAAACATTTGTTGGCAGTGAAGTGGATTCTCAGGTATTTGAGAGGTACCACAAATCAAGCATTATGCTTTGGTGGTTGAAACATTTCTCTACAGGGATATTTTTATGTAGATAAGGTAGGTGATAGAGATAACAGGAGGAGCCCCATAGGGTATGTGTTTACTATAGGTGGAACAACTGTCAGTTGGGTTTCAAAACTACAAAGTGTTGTTGCACTGTCAACAACAAAAACAGAGTATGTTGTTGCTACAGAGGCTAGTAAATAAATGATTTAGTTACAAAGGTTTCTAGATGAATTGGATAAGCAGGAGTTGGGCACATTATACAGTGACAACTAGAGTGTCATACATCTTACAAAGAACCCTACATTTCATTCCAATACTAAACTTATAAATCTCAAGTACCATTTCCTACGGTCAGTGTTGGAAGATGGACAGTTGAAGCTACAAAAGATACACACTAGCCAAAATCCTATAGATATGTTAGAAAAAGTTGTAACCAGGAAGAAACTGATATTCTGCTCGATTTCAATTAGTCTTCAAGTATGATAATGAAGATGAGAAATAAACAGGTCCAAAGTGGAGTCATTGCCTAGAAAATGAAGTAGCAGTGGAGTTGCTATAATCAATCTGCAAGTGAGAGATTGTTGGGTGTGGAGCTCGATTATCTTCTTTATTCAGATGTATCATCGCATTAGACCCCAGTTTGTGTTGTGGCAGAAACACTGCCTGTTTATGTGTGCCGCTAGGGGGATCTAGGGTGGGCGATGACAATTGTTTGGAGCGCCCCCCTGGCGGGGGATCAGGGGCAGTGCCCCCGAAGCTAAAAATAGATGTAAAATTGCCTTGTAAAATGTTGTAATTTCATAGTCAATCTGGACTATTCATTAGGCAGAAATCTGACGGTAGAAGTTATGTTTAATTTAGGGTTTTTTTTCCCTATAAGGAAACCCCTCGCTATATGTGAGCGAATTTTATTGTGGCTATGCAGATGTGTATTATGAATGAGAAAGAGAGAGGAGATTGTGTGAGAGTGAATAGGGAATTACAACGGATCTGTTTTATGTTGTATCTCTTCATTTTACTGGATAATATAAAAGGAAGGACTGGCTGCTTCTCTGTGGACATAGCCCAAATTGGTTGAACAACGTATATATGTGTCTCTCTTGTTTTATGCGTTTTCTGTGTTTATATTTATGCAATATTTTTATGTGTTCCATTGCTCTGTAATATATAATTTTTTAACATTTACAATCTTTACAATGATGACTCTTTTACAAATGACTCTTTTAAAACTTTACAATGATGACTTTTTTACAAATAACTCTTGGCCTTTATACTTCTTCACAATATGCAGATGGTTGTCATGTCTTCAAAGGATGTCCCGTTGCAATGCTTCCTTTAATTTAATACTTATGCTCTTGAATTCTTCCTTGAAGTTGTACTTGAATCTTCTTCTACCTACATGCAAAATTTTCTCGGTGAAACCAATCCCAAAACAGAACAAAATACCCTTCAACTTACCTCTGCCGGCAAAACACATGTAAGTACATAATAATGAATAAATTAAAATAAAAATTACAATGCGTACCTGAAGTGTGCTTGTCACTTTTGTTGTTGACTTGTTGCAGCAATAGACAAAGACTCCCACTCTTGATATAGGCCTAGACTCTATGCAAGACTATATCCAAAACCTTGATTGTTGATTTGTGGTCCTTACTACACTAATCCTTGAATGCATGCTTTTTCTTGCCTTCTCGAAGCTCAATATTGAATGTGTTGTATCTATGTAATTTAGGATCTCCAAGGTCTGAAATTTTGTCCTATGGTAGCCCTCTGAGTCCTCTTTCCAACCCCACATATATGATTAATATTGAATTCCTCAAGAAAGAGTTATGCCCAATATCCCACGATGACCTGATTATAGACTGGTTCAGTAGAGAAAACCTATACGAAGTGCCACGTGTCATTTTTGTGACCTTTGACCCTAAAAAATCTACTAAAAAAACTAAACTTCGTCCTATTTCTGTGAATGTTTATGAAATTTTAATCCAATGCTTAGAGAGATAGTTATGATGATTTTCCCAACATCACCTGTTTGACATAGAATTCGGTAGCTTGCCAAAACGCTAACTTCCTCAGATCATATCTCCAAAAATATAGTGAAAAAAGATTTGAAATTTCTTCATGAGGAATCGAGATTTCGTCTCAAATGGGTTTTAACATCAACTTCTGAATCTTCACAGAAAAAAAGTTATAGCAAAAATTCCATGATGACATGTTTGAAGCCACAAAATCCCTACTAGAGGAGGATATGAGGGTCACTATTTATATGAATGTCTTGAGTTGAGAGGGTCCTCAACAAGTGAACATTGGATGGATTTTAGGAAAAAAAAACATTATTAATTATTTACTATTAAATTACCACAACCAATTATGAGTGCCAGGCCACAACCCCATAGGGTTTTAGCCTACTAACTGGGGTTACTAACTTCAAACACGAATATCTCTCAAACTGTGAAGAATTACATGGTGTTCCATATATTAGCGGAAACATATTGACGATTAGAATCCATATATAATATTCTTGACTCAATGGAGTAATTTGTCAAGTCAAAAATCCCATGCAAGATCTGGGTAGCCCTTGGTGCTGCTTGGGTTGACATCAATGACAACCACTGATCAACCGATTATGTGTATTTATTAGATTAATATTATTAATCTTCCCTTAAAGGCTCACTTTTGTTTCCATCTATTGAAAGAAACTAGATACATTCTTCAACTAAACATTCTCAAACATACAAGAATGTGGAGGAAAACTTTAATAGATTTATTAATATCAAGAATAGCAAAGAGGATTAAAACCAATTGTTCTGACCCAGCATCATCCTCTTAGCATGAAAGCCCTTCTTCACCTCATGAAAAGATTAGATCACCCAACACTATAATATCACACCAGGAAACCAACAGCACTTCCTTACAAGATACAAGATTCCAGCCTCTGGATCTCTGTGATGAGGGATACATATATAGATGATTGTAGGGGGGTGAGTCAGCTTCTGGGATTTTGATTAGTGTCCTCTCTCTGATAGT
>APFE031039629.1:49356-119356 GCA_000404065.3 Pinus taeda
CCCTCATCCCAGAGATCCAGAGGCTAGAATCTTGTATCTTGTAAGGAAGTGTTGTTGGTTTCTTGGTGGAACATCATACTGTTGGGTGATCTAAGCTTTTCATGAGGTGAAGAAGGGCTTTCATGCTGGGAGGATGACACTGGGTTGGATCAATGGGTTGTAATCCTCTCTTCTACTCTTTCTATCAATAAAGTTATTCGAGTTTTCCTCCACATTCTTGTATGTTTGAATTGATATATGCATTTGTGTGGTCAATATACATCTAGTCCTATATTTTTTATGATTGTAGATCTCTGTGCTTTGATGGTATCATGTTGTTCTGACTTTACAGGTGCTCTTTGAAGCGGGGTAAGCCAGGAAGGAGCGACAAAGATCTGTTAGAGGGGAGAGGAAACAAGCAAGAAGCCAAGCGAAAGGCTGAGGTTGGTACTCTCTTCTTCTCTCCTATCTACTTCTCATAAAGGAAAATGAAAGTAACTTTAGTTTGTTTGTTTCTAAGATAGCTACCCGTCTTAGTGGGATTAGTAGCTCCGAATGGACACTAGATTTCCCGATAACATCATGAAACATTCATGCCCTCTCCAACTCCTCACCAGTCTCAAGACTCACCATTACACCTAATCTGAAGTACTAAAGCACTTGCCTACCTCGCCCCACAGAAACCTCTGCAAGACTGACTTCATTCCCCAGACCCAAAACTACCTTTCACATTTGATCCAACAAACCAACATAAAATTCAATCAAACTCCTCTAAGCATATACCTAGCCTAAAATTAGTCTTTATATCAACCATCTCAAGCCTCATTCGCTATATTTTCCTGATATTGACAAGGAGAGAGCCCTCTCCGCACTTGGTAGGGCTAGCTACTAGGTTAAGTGTGGTTTGATGTTACCCTAGACCTGCTTTTCTCAGCCTGAGGTAGATTTAGGCCCTAACATAGTGGCAACCATACTGGGGAATGTATTTTTCTGTTCCTTGGGAAAATGTAATCAAGTTCAGATCTTATTGTTGATGGTGGACAACAATCAAACGTCAAAAGGTTGAAATCATTCACCTGGCGACTCTAAATCAGTTTCGACATCAGATCCAAGGACTCCACTGGAGGATGAACCTGACCAGTAGAAACATGAAAGGACAATATGGAAAGATCACGTATTGTCAAGAAGGGTTTGTAAAGTATATTGTATTTGAGAAAAGATCCTCGGCCTGCATTTGATTCCTTCCCTTTGAAGATTGTGAATACCAAAGATTTGCATGCCTTTGAGCTTGATCAAGACCATTTTTCTGAATTTTTTGATGACCATCTTCAAACTGATGAGCCTCAAGAGACCAAGAATGATTCTACAGCTTCTGTACACACCCCTATACCTTGTAAAATTCTAGATTGATACAAGCCTCTGATTTTACCTCCTATATCCCATGCTTTCCCTAAAAATCATTACCTATATCTACCAAGATTTGATGGTGAATGTGACAACATCACTGCTGAGAGACATGTACTGAATTTTGAGTCTTTCCTTGACCTTTTTGAAGTTGATGAAGAAGATGTCAGTATTAGGCTTTTTTCTCTTTCTTTGCAAGGCAAAGTCAAGATTTGGTTCAAAACCCTGCCTGATGTGAGTATCTCAGATTTCCAACACACCGTCAACATTCTAGCGCTAAAAAAAGGGAAACCACCTTTTTATGGCTGATAACTGACCACATATTAACAAGTAAACTTCCATGCAAGGTAGTAATGTTTTGATTTCCAGTCCAACTCATTGTTGAAAATGCATCAAGAAAATCCTAATTTAATTTTTCCTTAATTAAATTAGGAGAAAATTTGAATTTCAATAAAATAAAATACTTGGAGGTAGTTAACTGAGGTGACATGGGTCTTGTCACTCAAATAACTTAGTAAATTCGATTTGGACACTTGAGTTCAATTCTACATGATTGATTGCTAATTTGTAGCAATCTATTTTAGTTAATTTGAGTTATTGTCAATGTAACTAGTTCTCACTGTTAGTAGAACTAGTGGAGGTTCAATCAAGGGTTTGTAACTTTTTTCACATAGAGTGATAATTTAGTTAAACTGATCAATCAACCTAAATTAACTCATTCACACAGAGAATTCGAGTTACCCAGTTGAGATTGGAGTTCAAGGCAGCTTACCATCAGTTGTAGAATTTTCCAAGTTGTACAGGTGGTGCATGCAGTCAAAGAATGGCCTAAAGGAATTGTGCAATTCTCAATGAGCAATTTTCGTACTTAATAGGGGGATAATTCCTCATCAAATAGTGCAAGGAAATAGGAGCTTGGCAGGCTGCGAAATTGGCTAAGTATTGGTTTGAGTCAGTCTGTTATGCAGTGAGTTAGATTATACTAGTGCAGAGGTTTCTCAATCTTGAGCACGCATTGTATTTCTTATCTATTATTTGATTAATGAAACACAGATAGTAAAGGGTTTTGAGCAGTTTCATTCCCCTAGATAAATCTATGTGTATGTGTGTTGAATCTTGATGCATGTTAAATATTTGTGTTCTCAATTGTGATTTTCTTTCTGCACATGAGTAGAGTAGCTTCAAGTCTTGTGATCTAGTAAATTTCATGAGATATTTCGAATCTACACATTAAATTTCTACATGGTATCAGATCAGGAATCACAATAGAGAAGAGAATTGAAGTTGTCTTTGCATCTGGATCAAATTTGCAGGATCAATTCTTCAGAGTTAGCAGGATGTCTTTTTATGGACTGAGACTCGAGTATGCCCTTGAGGGTAGTTCGACTTATGTTTCTTGGAAGGAAATTGATGGAGGTAGTGTTGGGAGATAAGGGGCTGAAGGAATTCATAGATAATGATATCCTGAAGCATCCAACATCTGATGCTCAAGATCTAGCAGAATGGAAGAAGTGTGTAACAAAGGCAAGGAGTATCATATTGGAGGGAGTTAGAGGGCATATTTTCAAAAATATCCACAAGAAAGAGACTCCATATGCCATGTGGTTAGCCTTGAAAGATATTTTACAGAATAATAGTGATCACAGGAAGTTTCACGGAAGGACAAGATTTAGAATATCAAGATGTAGAAGGGTGACACAATTTCACAGTACCTCAGCAGGTTCACATAATGTCGTGGTGAACTTGTTCAAGTTGGCTATACTATAGCACAAGAGCTGGCACAATTACTAGGATTCGGTAAATGGGAGCGCGAAGCTACCAAATTGGGAACGCCTTTGGTCTGATTTGGTACAGGAGGATATAAGGTGAAACACCAGAGATGGAACCTCATCAAAGGGAGATGATGAGAAGAAATGTGCCTTGGTAGGAAAGGAAAAGAAAGAGAAAGGGAAGAAATCCCAATCCATAGAAGAATCAGTTCAAGTGGGAAAGAATAAAGACTTGTCCAAAATCAAGGCTTTCATTGTCATGAACTGGGACACTGTGCCACAAAATGTACACACAAGAAAGCAGGTAAGAAAACTGCAGGAGGAGCAGTGGGTGAAGCCTTAGATTCATAGTTTGAACTTGATTTTACCCTCATTTCATTCATGGCAAGCATAATTATGGGTAGTATATAGTATCTCGACAGTGATGCCTCATTCCACATGACAGGTAACAAAGAAGCTTTCAGTGACTTGGAGGAGAAAGATATCTATATGCACATTGAGATGGAAGATGATGGAAGATATAGCGCGATTGATATTGGTACAGTCACTTTTCAGAGGGAGTCAGGCTTTCCTCTCAGGCTCAAGGATGTGATGTTTGTACTAGGTCTAAAAATCTAGTTTTTGTCGTGGTGTTGGAAGATAGTGGTTATGATGTGATATTCAAGAAAATAAAGGCTTTCTTGAGACACATCGCCATGGGACAAGTGAAGAAGTTTGAGGTTCAAGTGAATAGTATCTACAAATTAGATGTGGAAGACTATGTATCATTTAGCACAAAAGCATGGAAGGTGAGTCGAGATGTCAATGAATTATGGCATAGAAGACTTGGCCATTTGCATCATGGCACTTTGAAGATCATGAAACATATTTCTACAAGCCTCCCCAATGGAGCACTAGAACAGCAGGATACATGCAAAGGGTGTGCATTGGGGAAGTAAACAAAATCGATCTTTAATGGTCGGGATAACATGGTGCATGCAATCCTTAATAGGATCCACTATGATGTATGTGGACCCTTTTCGACAACCTCCACTATGAAGCAAAGGTATTATGTTATATTTGTGGATTATTTCTCATGGAAGTGCTAGATATACTTCATGCATAAGAAAGACAAAAAAATTATCCAAATTTGTTGAATTTAAAGAACTTGTTGAGAAAGAGACTGGAAGGAAAGTGAAGGCTCCTAAGAGTGATAACAATGGTGAGTATGTGTCGAATGAGTTTACAATTTTCTGTGCAAAGGAATGCATTCGAAGGGAGTTGACATCACCTCATAACCCACAATATAATGGGGTGGCTGAGAGGAAGAATAGAAGTATTGTGAGAGAAACACGAGCGATGTTTCATGACCAAATCCTACCTCTACACTTGTGGGCTATGCAACATAATGGTCTATTTGCAAAACATTAGTCCTCATAGGATTCTTGGCATGAGTACACCATAGGAATATTTTTTCAGGGAAGAAACCAGATGTGTCACACTTCATGATCTTTGGATCATCAATTTACTGTCATGTTTCCAAGGAAGTGAGGGAAAATCTAGAGCCGACTACTAAGTTGGGTATATTTGTGGGGTACACTCATACACATCACAACTATCAGGTGTACTTTCCATCCCTCAAGATGACAGTGGTCAAATGAGATGTGAAGTTTGATGAGGAGAAGGCAATGATGTGTTCTCTTGAGAGGGAGCTTCAGTTGCAGCATGATCAGGAGATTTTGTCTCCAAAGGAAGAACCTCAGGAAATTGTGGAGTAGCCACAAGCAGAGGAGCAGAGAGTGGATACATCCACTGAAGCAGAGATGTCTAGAGAAGGAAGGAAGCGGACTAGGGAAGCTGACAGATTATTGTAGGATGCTAGAGAGAATATGGGAGCACCCACATCATAGCGTAGGAAGAGGAGGTCACCATATCAGTACACTAGGTACATGTCTCTGATGAGTGAGATAGTTGAGATAGAACCATCCTCATTTAAAGCAGTAGTGCAACAACCAGAATGTGTTGATTCTATGGTAGATGAATATGATTCCATTGTTAGAAACAGTGTTTGGGAAGTCGTCCCAAGACTAGCAGACGAATTAGTGGTTGGTTTGAGATGGATTTACAAGGTAGAGAATGCAACAAATGGGAGCATAGAGAAACAAAAGACCAAATTTGTGGCCAACAGGTTATCTCAGGTGGAGGTAATTGACTATGAGAAGACCTTTGCTCCAATAGCAAGGTACTCATCCATCGGGTCAATTCTAGCATTCTCAACAAAAATGGTGTGGAATATCCACTAGATGGATGTGAAGACAACATTCCTCAATGGATTTATTGAGGAGAAGGTTTATATTGAGAATCTAGAAGGGTTTCAGACCTTTGACAGAGAGTCGCATGTGCGGAGACTCAAGCGAGCATTTTATGGACTCAAGCAAGCAACCCGTGCTTGGTATACCAAAATCAATAGCTATATCACGAGTTTTGGATTCACCGAAATTAAAGCAAATGTAAACCTTTTTCACATTGTGGTAGAAGATAAATTATTGATTATTTTTTTATATGTTAATGACTTTATCCTTATTGGTGATGAGCAGTTGATCATATCTTGTAAGGAGGACCTTGCAAGAGAGTTTGAGATGAAGGACATGGGACTCATGCATTATTTCCTTGGTTTGGAAGTATGGAAAGGAGATGGGGAAATATTTGTCTCTTGGGGCAAGTATGACAACAAGATACTGAAGAAGTTCCACATGGAGAGCAGCAAACCCATCATTAGGGGAATTTTGAGGTATAAAATGGGCCTCCTAAGAAAAATGTACAACCAAAATAAAATTTATAAGAACCAATAAGATTCAAGATGATGATGTCAACCATGGGGGATGATTCACCATTTTTGGAGTAAAAAAGTAGAAATATCAAAAAATAATAAAACTACTTTTTCAACTTGTATTTTCAAAATATCTCCCTAAGTTTTTACTCAAAATTTGAGTGGGAGTACTCATTGGATGTAAAATTTAATTTCTCAACCAAGGAGTACCCATATTGCATACTTTCGATGAACCATGCTACACGAAAAATGATAAATACATGAAAAAATGTGATTAGAATCACATTTTTCATGTATTTCTCATTTTTCATGTAATAGGGTCCATTTAAAGTATGCAACATGGGTACTCGGATGAAGAATCAAAATTTTCATCCAACAAGTGTTTCTTCTCAAAATATGAGTAAACCCATAAGTGAGATAAGTTGAAAATACGAGTTGAAAAAATAGTTTTTTTTATTTTTTCCCTCTTAAAATTTGATAATATAATATAATCTTATTTTATTATTTGCAATATTATTTTATAATTTCCTTAGGAGGCCCATTTTAGACCTTAGAATTCCCCTAATGGGACACTCCTCTAGCAGGAAACTGGAGGAATGAGGATGCCACTTCAATTAAGGAAGTGGAGGCTACCATTTACAGGCAACTTGTGGGTTCACTCATGTATTTGGTGAACACATGATCAAACATGTGTTATGCAGTCAACCAGCTTAGTCAAGCCAACCAAACTCTATTTGAAGGAAACAAAGCATGTGTTGAGATACCTCATAGACACTACTCAGTTTCGCCTTTGTTACAGACAGACAGAGGAAGTGAAGTTGCAAGGATTCATAGATGTAGATTGGGTAGGGATTCCATCTCAAACGAAGAGAACTTCAGGAGGAATTTTCAGTGTTGGGTCAGCAACAATTTCTTGGTACATCAGGAAGCAGAGTTTTATGGCACTCTGCTCAACGGAAGCAGAATACATGGTTGCAAATCAATCAACATGTGAGGTTATCTAGACAAGAAATATTCTTGTTGGGTTATTTTCTTAGATTATGGATCCTACAGTGATTCACTGTCACAACAAGTGTTGTATCAAACTCTATGAGAATCTAGTATTTTCATGATCAATCCAAGCATATCGATATCTGGTATCACCATCTACGAGATTGTGTGCAAAGGTGGATTATGTTGTTGCAGTACATTCCGACAAAGGAACAAGATGCATATATTTTGACAAGGGCTTTATCAAGAGGCAAATGTGAGTTCCATAGAAGCAAGATTGGAGTATCTGATGGAGTGCAAGGGTTTACAGCGCGAGGGTTTTGGATAGCTGGTTCTTCATGGTTCCTTATTTTCTCTACAGATACCTGAGCCCTCGAGGATTCTTCATTACCTGCTTTCTCCAGGCGTACCTTCCATACACTCTATTTCTTTGGTTGTTTGCGCTTACTCGCATATGGCTCCTGACATCTGCACACTGCACTTGCTGTCAAAATGGAAGAACTGGACGTTATCGATTACCCTGCAGATCCTCTGGAAGGAATATCTATCTGGCGTTCCCCCTCTGTATCACAAGGTATGTTAAACCCACTGCATTCAAATCTGGCCTCATTAACTAGGGGGGATCCGCCACCTTTAAATCCGGTGGCTATTCCGTTCCTTTCCCTTTCTGGACCTGCTCTCTCTTCGTTGTCCTCCTCTCCGGCGATCCTCGGTTTTATGGCGGCATATGTCCCCCCTTTATCCCCATCTTCCCCCTTATCTACCCCTGTCTCGTGGCTTTCTAGATCTGATCCGCCTCCCTCAGCCCCTTTTGCCGACTCTCTGTTTTTGGATCCTCACATTAGCAGCCTCCCTCGTAATGTTCCTATCCCCGATCCGTTGACCCCCCCCCCCATTGGTGGTATCGATGATCCCCCTTTACACTCTCCCCCTCCCCCTGTTTCTGAAGCTTCCCGGCCATATCATGCATGAAGCTCATCTCAGTCTCCCATTGCAAAGTGGAAGAACAGATGTTACAAGACCAAAGCAGAAGACATAATCCTCAAACTTGAGGAGGACGTCCAGTGGGGCGATATATTGGATCATTCTGACAAAGTCCTGGTGGGTCGCATCAGGGGAAGAAAATACTCGGTTTCTCGACTGAAAGCCTGGGCTTCTGATACTTGGGGCCACCATCTGAAGGACCCCCCCAGTATTCAGATATTAGTCAGAGGATGGTTTGCTATAAAATTTGCTGAAGCCGACCACACCAACTGGGTCTTATCCTCTCATTGGCATTTTCAACATGCACCTGTACATCTTAAGCGCTGGACTCCCATGTTTGACCCTGAATCTGAGCAGATTGGCATTGGGCCTACATGGGTTCGGCTACCAGGCCTACCATTACAGTATTGGTCTGAAGCCATTTTCCAAAGCATTGGAAACGCTCTAGGTACTTTCTTGGATTATGATCGATCCTTCATTTTAACAGGTTTTATGACTTATGATCGTCTTCTCATCAACCTGGACACCAGAGGTGGTCTACAAGAATACATCACTTTAGACTGGCAGGACTGGGTGCGCAAGCAGATTATTGATTACGAAGGGATCCCGTATAGATGTCACCGATGTCACCAAGTTGGACATCTATTTCGGGATTGTCCTCTCCTTCACAAGGGGAAGCATTTTCATCAGGATGAGGCTGTTAAGCCCACCTCGCACTTTCCTGATTGGCCACTGTCAGAGCAGCCTATCTCAGAGCCAAATTTGGCTATCGATGCTTCGCTTGTCCCTTAGGGTAGCTCAGACGAACATTCTACCCGCATTCCGACTGAACCAGTACTGGAAGGCACTTCACAGTTGGGCGATAGCACTCCGGTCACGCATGCCCCCTCCCCTCATTTTCATCCTTCATCATGTTCTGTCGATCCTGTGCCTCTCCCTAGCACCTGCCCATCTGGATGCTCACCTGAGCCTTGCTCGGGGACGCCCCTCGGTCTCTCTGTTCCCCCTCCCCCTCATTCCCTCATCTGCTCCATTCCGCCTCCTGACCCTGCCATTCCCCCGATTTCGCCCTCTTTGAATTCTGCCTCCATTCCCGCCTCCCTTGCCTCTTCCCCCCACGCATCCCCTCGATATTCCCTCAGACCCTGATCCAGAGATAGAGGCATCGACGCCATTGGACTTGACATCATATCTGCTCCGGTCACCCTCAAGCAGTCTCGGGGTCGACCTTCTCGTATTTCAAAAGCCAAACACACCGTTGATGTCGAAGTAGCTATTGGGCGACAGCAAACCATTCTCCGGGCCCTTAGAGCGAAGCAAGGCCCTGCGCCTCCCCCTACATGAAGGTACTCTCATTCAATTGCCGGGGTTTTTCTAGTCCCCCCAAAAAACTAGCACTCAGAAGATTGCTTACCATATCTCAACCGGACATCATTCTTCTTCAAGAAACTCTCTGCCCTGCTGATACCCTTATACAGTCTTTCAAATCTTGGCTGCCGTCCTGGACTTTTCACGCCATTGACGCAACTGGGAGATCGGGCAGACTGGCAATAGGGATCCACAACAAAACAATCAGAATCCGCAACATTTGGGGAGGCAGAGGCTTTATCGGCCTTGACACTTATGTTCTTTCCATGGAAATGGACTTACGAGTCATCAATGTTTATGGTCCATGTTCCAGCAGGGATCCCTTTTGGAATGCGCTCCTTGATTCAGATTTATTAAAGGAGGACAATATAATCCTCGGTGGTGATTTAAATTTCACGTTGGGCTATTGCGAATCATGGGGGCACTCTGCCCAGGTAGACTCATTCTCGGAATCCATATTCAACCTGCTGGAGGTGCATCATTGGGTAGACATACCCACTGCCAGACTTCAGCATAATTGGTCCAGCAATAGAAGTGGAAACCATAGCCTGGCCAGAAGATTAGATAGGTTTCTGATTAAGGAAACTCTATATAGCAGACTTCCTCGCATAAGGCAATGGGTCGGCTCCGGAGGCATATCGGATCACCGCCCTATCTTCCTGGGGACGGTCGACACCTACAATAAGATCAAGAGCCCCTTCAAATTTAATTCTACATGGTTAAAAGACCCCTCTTATATTCATTTGGTTACCGAATATTGGCAGAACAACCCCACTCAAGCGCATGAAGATCATTATGCTGGTTTCGTTCGGAAGCTAACCGAACTCAAGCGTTTGTCCAAGCATTGGGCACACCTGAAATGCGTCCGCAATGACCAAACACTAAAGGAGGCAGAGAAGGTCATTGTTGAACATGAGATATCTTTTGCTGGCATTTTCACTAATGCTGAGTGCAAAGAACAATACAGCTCCCTTATAGCTAAGCGATCTCAGATATTGAAGGAAAGAGAAGAACGCTGGCAGCTACGCAGCAGGGCCATATGGCTTTCTGAGGGCGACAACAACACTAATTTCTATCACAAGTTCGCCAACGGACGCAAAGCTATTAACTCAATATGGGAACTAAGGGATGATCATAATCATAAAATTACATCTCAGAGGAATCTAGCCAGCTTAGCAATCGAACATTTCAAAGGCATCTACAGAGCTCCCAGAGAGGCCAATATTCTGGAGATTATGAGACTGGCAGAAAAATTTCCCAGATTCGTTCTACAAGATGAATCAGAGGATCTCATTAAGGAGGTATCCAGGGAAGAGCTCGAATCCACCATCAAATGGTTTAAGAAAGATAGAAGCCCTGGTCCTGATGGTTGGACCATCGAATTTTACATCGCCTTCCTCGATATTCTGGGCATTGATCTCCTCAATATTATTGAACAAAGCAGAAGAAATGGCAGAATATCTTCCGCTATTAAATCCACTTTTATTGCTCTCATCCTGAAAGCCAATCACCCGACATCTTTCAATGAATTCCGGCCCATTTCCCTTTGCAACTGCCTTTATAAAATTATTGCTAAGATCATAGCCAATCGCCTGAAGCCCATATTATCTCACCATATATCCCCTGAACAATTCGCTTTCCTCAATCACAGGCAGATACACGAGGCCATCGCCACCGCTCAAGAGCTCCTTCATACTCTTCATACCAAAAATCAATCAGGCCTGATTTTAAAGATGGACCTCTCCAAAGCCTTTGATAGAGCCAACTGGCTTTACATCAGGCTTCTCCTGACTCACCTTGGCTTTCCCTACAGTTACACAAAATGGATCATGAGCTGCATATCCGATGTATCCTACAGCGTTCTTCTCAATGGTGTAGCCACATCCTTCTTTTCCTCAGAAAGAGGGCTCAGTCAAGGCTGCCCATTATCACCTCTTCTTTTCCTCCTCATTATGGACGATTTAAGTCGGCTTATCTCATCTGCCAAAGATCGAAATATATTCAATGGCATCCATATATCTGAAAATTTTTACCTGACACACCTATTGTTTGTTGACGATATTCTCATTTTTCTTAATGGGTGCATAGGTGACACCACCTCTCTCCAGAACATATTTTCTCTATTTCAACAGGCCACAGGCATGCAGATCAATGAAAGCAAATCATCAATCATGGTTGTGGGCTGCTCTCTACAGGAGCGTACATATGCATTACAGCGTTTCCCTTTCATCTCATTATCATTAGCTTACGGAATCAAGTATCTGGGGTACAAATTAAAACCCCTTGGCTATCGGATTGCAGATTGGACTTGGTTAATAGCCAAGGTGGAGAAATGACTACAGGTTTGGTATCACAGATATCTCTCTAGAGCGGGTAGATTGGTTCTCATAAAAGCAGTCATTGAAGCCACTCCAGTATACTGGATGACTCTGGCGTGGATTCCACGCGGCATCCTGAACAGACTACAAAAGATTTGTGCCAGATTCTTATGGAAAGGACATCACACAGGGAAGCAGTTTGCCTGGGTGAGATGGGCTACCATAGCAAAACCCAAACGATGGGACGGATGGGGCATTAAGAACCTCGACCTTTTTGCCAAGGCACTTGCTGCCAAGCTTGGCTGGAGCCTCTTAACCACAGATAGCCTATGGTCACACGTCGCCCAGGCAAAATACATCAAGCCACTGCACCTTATGGACTGGTTTTGCCTTCAACACATCCCTGGTCGAAATACATCTAACATCTGGAAAGCGGTCCTCCATTCCTTACCTCTTCTGCGGGAAGGCATTACCTGGCGCATCAAAGATGGTAATTGCATGCGGATTGGGGTGGATCCGTGGGTCGGGTCCGGCAACTTACATAGGCTACCTGAAGGCCTGTTAATTCACCTTCACAGTAGAGGCATCACGCATATGGTGCACATTGGGGATAGAGCGAACTCAACTTTCCTACATCAAGCCTGGGCATCCCCCCGTGCCTTAGAGATACCTGATCAGTGGCAACAAGATTGGCGGGCTTTCATCAACGCTCTCTCGCAGGCGCATATACGACTCTCTAAAGGCCCCGATGATATTATCTGGGCAATCGCTCCTCAAGGCATATACTCTCCCCGGTTGGGCTATATAAAACTCATGGAATCCCATAAGCCCCTGACTATTCTCCCCATCTGGAAGGACCTCTGGAAGCTGGATGCAGCCCCTCACACTCGGCTCTTAATGTGGAACATTCTATTTGACAAAATTCCAACAGGTACCAACCTCCTGAAGCGATCATTCTACGGTCCGTTCAGATGCCAGTTCAGGTAACCATTGCATTTTGGCAAAACATTACCTCTCATTATCCATCCCTCATTACCTAGCAGGGACAGAATCTTATGGAAGCGTGGAGCGAATGGCGCCGCTTACATACTGGAAAATCCGTCAACATGCCATTACTAGTCTGCTGGGCAATTTGGATCGCCCGAAACCAGGTTATATTTCAGAATAAGGCGCCTCATTGGCCTATCATCCTGAGTCACACCATAACAGACTACGAACTACTCCCTGATGCTGTCCCAAAAAATCTTACACGCACCCTCAAGCATATGCAACTGGATCAATCGATGCCCTTGGGTTTTTTCGACGGCTCTGCACAAGACACAGGTTCGGTGGTGGCGCGCTGCTATACATCAGCAACGTTCATTACTTAAAAATTCAGATTAATCCTGGTTGTGGCACCAACAATTTCGCCGAATTATGCACAGCAAAGCACATTATACTTTTTGCCATTCAAAAACAGTGCCGCCATCTCCAGTTATTCAGTGATTCACAAATCGTTGTCAACTGGCTGAATGATACAGCTCAATGCTATTCATACTCTCTAAATCACATCCTCCTGGAGACAAAAAGACTGATCACATCTTTTACATCCTTCAAATGCAGCCATATCTATCGGGAACAGAACTCGGAAGCGGACCAGCTCTCCAAATAAGCCACACAAAATCATAGGGTCGACTGGCTGATTCAAGAGGTGAATGATGGCGCATACTTTCAATACTACCACAGACCATTTCATGATATACCATAATTTTGGGCTGATTGCCCATTATCTAGCAGTATTTTTTTTCATATATTTTGCATATTACTAATTCATAGTAGTCTAAATAGCTGATGCAATATAGCTGGGCTCTCTGCGTAGAGCTGGTTTTGTAAGCTGTCAAGCTCAAATGTTTTTTCCTCCAATTTCAGTTTTGTCTCAGAGAAAAATGAGGCAACTCCAGAACGGTCACCGACCCACATACTTGAATGCAATATGCATATACAGATTGTAATTTCTCCATTAATAGAAATTACGATTTTTTCCTTATGGGAAAAAAAAAGATTGGAGTATCTAATAATCCCTTTCTTATTGAGAGGGAGTGTTGAAAATGCAGCAAGAAAATACTAATTTAATTTTTCATTGATTAAATTAGGATAAAAAATGTATTTAAATAAAATAAAATATGTGGAGGTAGTTAAATAAGGTGACATTGGTCTTGTCAATCAGTAAATTCGAGTTGGAGACACTTGATTTCAGTTCCACATGATTGATTACTAATTTGTAGAAATCTATTTTAGTTCATTTGAGTTATTGTCAGTGTAACTAGTTCTCACTGTTAGTATAACTAGTGGAGATTCAGTCAAGGGTGTATAATTTTTTTCACACCGAGTGGTCATCCAGTTAAATTGATCAATCAACCTAAATCATCTCATGCATGTGGAGAATTCAAGTTACCCAGTTGAGATTGGAGTTCAATGGAAACATACTATCATTTGTAGAATTTTCCAAGTTGTTAATGAGCCTCATCATTGGGTAATTATATGGGCCTTAATTCACCTCCTAGATTAGTCAAACCAACTATTCTCCTAAATTATTGCATGCTTTTGATTATATTTTGTTTATGAGGTGAGTTAGAATTGGATTTTATGCTTTGTGGTCTAATGTGCATTTAATGCAGGATTAAAGGAGAAAATCAAGGAATTTTGGCAAATACCAAGGTCAAAAATCGAATGGGACAAGGGAGAGGGATTATAGGAGGTAAATCCTCCTCATTTACTACCCCTCTATTCGAATATTCCTCCATCAGCTTGGAGTGAAAACAGCCAAATCATGAGGACTAGAAAGCAGTCGAGCAAGTGAGAGACAAAGCACTAGTTTATCTCAAGTTTGGGAGCAGAGTGTCCCTAATTTTAAGGAAGTCGTTGGGGACTTCAGATGTATAAGTAGAGAGGCCTAGGACCTCAGTAGGAAAAATATTTTTGATTGAAAAACTCTACTCTATTGTTGAGCTGCAAGACTTGTGACAGTTCTTTCAATGTAATTTGTTGTTTGGTAATAAGAATGAGTTTTGTTTTGAGCCAAAACCGAGTTAACTCAGAGGAATGAATCTCTTGGGTTAGGTCCCAACCCTAGAAGCCAAGTCTCCTCTTCATTTTACATGTATTTTTAGTGTATATTCATAGCTTAATTGGTAATTTGCCTATTAGATGCATTTCCATTACAAGTAGTGTAGATTAGATTGGTTGTGTGATAGTTTTCTTCCATTTGTGCCTTATTGCAAGTAGCAAGTTAGCAAGGAGAAAAAGGATCACCACAAGGTTGTTAGCAGGTGTCTCGACCTCACTTCCTCCCTTTTGGACCATGACTTTAGGAAGGGACCCTTAAGCAGCCCCAAAAACATAAATTTTTAGTTCTTTTATGAGCTTTGGAGTTTGTTGTCCTTAATCTAGTATCTGGTTAATGTTGCAAGGTAGATTCCATTGTCATCTTTTCCATCTTCATTTCTGTAGTAGATCTCAGTCATGCTTTCATTCCCTTCAGAAACTTTCTTCATGCATAATATAGGTAGTTGATTCATTAGTTATGCTTTTCTAGTTTATGAAAATGTATCTTGTTGCATAACTTTTGGGAAGACACACATGTTTTATGCAGAGCAGGTGCTTTAGGAGGAGAGCAAGACTTCATAGCCAGCAGCCACCTTCCATTTCATCCACCTTAGCCATCCCTTGTTTTCACCATCGCCCTCACTAGTTTTTCATCATTTTTCATTGAAATTCTCCCAAACACATTGGGCGAATCTAGCCATCTCTTATCTTGGATATTGACTCCTAAGTGCTCCTAGACCTTATAACACTCCATTCCACCCATCGCACACCTTTTCTAAGCCTCCCAATACCTCCAACACCTCACAATTAGCTCTTGATTGTATCCTGTAGGTTTCCTGTACATCTTGTAGGTTTTCCTGAAACAGCATGTTTTGAGGCCAAATTTGATGGAAAACCTCTAGGAAGTCACAAAAATCCTCCTAGGACCCCTCCACACAATCCAACCACTTCATAAACCTTCTAGCCATCCTCAACCACCTTCAATCCACTTGCCACATCCACAAGAACAATTAGTTTGCATACTTGATTTTACATAAAAAGACCAAAAAAGTGAAAACAGATTTAGTTTAGTTTCTTTAATTGCACATTAGTCTTGTTTGATGCTTCCTACTTCTGAAACTTATATGGTAGCATTTGGTTATTGATGATTTAGCATTTATGCTTATCATAGCTTCTTAAATGGTTAATTAGGGTAAGGTGTGGTTTAGCATTACATGTTGGCTTTCTCCAGTACTACAGTAGCGTAACTCTCTTAGAGTAGATTTACCTTTCTTCCATCAAATAATAAATATTATTCTGACTCTATAGAAGTTTGGCTTGGAACCCCAGTGGTCTCTCGCCAGCTGAACAGTGACAACAGGTAGAACCATCACTTTTACTTGTGCATAGAACATTGTCACCTCCAAGTTTGTATGAACCCCGAGTTGATAAGTAAAGTTGGTAGCCCAAGAGTTGCAGCATCCTTGTTGCAATACTATCGCTCATCACTTTTTGGCATCATTTCCGGGGAGGTGTTTGAGTAGAATGTGATTACTTCTTTCTTCTTCTATTTGTTGTCTTCAATATTCTGCCATTAGTTTATTTCTGCAAAAGTAATCTAGTTGTTTCCTTTCTTTCATTTTGCATTGTCTTCTTTCCTTTCCATTTTGAAAGTAGGATTTTAATTATGCAAGTACTTTCCAATTTTAAAAAAAACATACAAAACCAAACCAAAAATATTTTCTTTCATGCCTCGTAGGAATGGGGATAACTTATGAAATTTTTTCCAAATATCCCCACTGCATCCAACAACCAACCTTCTCTCTTCTTCGATGGTTGTGAACTGGAGGAGCCCTTAGGTGAGAAACCTGACATATTTGAAGAACCTACAGGGGAAGAAGAAGAAGAGGAACCCATTCCTACTAAACCAGTTGTTGAAAACCGAAATGACAGAGGGAACAGAGAGAGAGCTGAGAGTGCCTTCCCCATCAAGGAAACCAATGGGGACCCTAAGATGAAAAATATAAGCCCCTTTTCCCTACCTCATTTCCATGGCCTGACCACATAGGACCCCGACACTTTCCTATTTGAGTTTTTTGTTATATTCCGAACCTATGACTATACATATGATGAGCAAAAGTTAAAACTATTTCCATCTACCCTCAAGGATGCAGCATTACGCTAGTTCATGGGTTTACCTAAAGATATCATCACAAATTGGGCTCATATGCAGCAGGCCTTTAAAACAAATATCAGGACTATTGTCGGTCAAAGGATACTAAAGAAGAATTTTTTAGGATGACCATAGGCAATGATGAATCCTTAGAGGATTACGAAGAAAGATTGCAGCTTAGTTACAAAAAGGCCAGGTGCACACTTGACCCTGAGTCACTAAAGTTGGTCCTGCTTAGGGGAGTAAGAGAAGTTCTTCTGGATACCTTACATTTGTTAGCAGGAGGAGATATCTACCGATTACCCTAAGGATATCAATACTATCTTTAGAAACCATTCTAGGGAAACCAGGAAAAAGGGGAGGGGTAGTCAACCTATGGCCAGTACATCATCTTCTAACTCATCCATCAAGGATTAAATTGGAAACGTGCTGGAAGATTTCAAAAGTGAGATGTTGCAAACCCTTTCCTTGCAAATGGACAACATGAACATTAAGAGGAAGCTAGAGGAAGTAGAGAGAGCCTTGGCCATCTTTTGTCCTAGATGCACCAGGAGGAATCTTAGGAATGAATGTCCATTGAAAACTATTTAAATTGGCTCAGTCTGTGAAGAAAACCACTCCAAAGACAAGTGCCCCTCTTTACCCGGAGTCAAAGCTATATATCAAGCAGCTGAAGAGGTCACTGAGCAGATTTATTACATTAACCAAATGAGACCTCATGGGCCTAGACCATACCAGTAGGGCATGCAAGGGTCATCCCATGCATATTACAACCCCAACCAAACCACAACCATACCTTCTTGGGGACCCCCTCCTCATCCTTCCTGGTCTACACCCCCTCCTTGGTCCTATGCATCTCAATATCACTCCCAGCCATCCAGCTAGTCATTTCAACCGTATGCTCCACCACAACCTCAGTGGAATTCACCACTCCCAGGGTGAAGGCCCCAATACAACAATGCTCTAACTCTATTGCCTTCACCACCTACCCAACCATAGCTTCTACACTCTACTCCACCCAAGCAACCCCAGATTCCTGCCCAGCCAAATCTGAACTCGAACAACTGGCAAGCTCAGCGAGTATACAATGGAGAGAAATCGTATCCAGCTTATGTTGTTGAAATCCAAGAGATTAACCTGAGATCTGGGAGAGTTCTCCTAGATAACCAATCTCCACCTCCACTTAGGGAGGTTGGGGAAGAAAGAGAGGAAATCAACCTTAAAATAAATCCATCCTTTCCTGAGAGATTAGTCCAACCACTCTAGCCTACCCCAGAAGAGACTGAACTTCTAGGAGAATTGAAAGATCTATGTGTAAAGATCCCATTTCTCGAGGCAATAAAAGATGTTCCCATTTACAATAAGCTGATTAAGGAGAAGTTCTTCAAGCATCCATGGAGGCGAAAGAGGGATGCCCCTATCATTAATGTCATTGGGCAGATGTCTGACTTAATGTTGGGGCAGGTAATATGTCCAAAATATTTGGACCCTAGAAGCCCTGTAGAAGATGTGAACATCAATGGCACCATTGTCCCACACACTATGATTGATCATGGGGCTACCATTAATGTGATGACCAAGGACACCATGCTCAAGCTCAACCTCCAAGGTTCATTGAGGAAGACCGCAACAGTTCTGCAACTTGCAAACCGTTCCACAGTAACCCCTAAGGGAATTGTGGAGGATGTGATGGTCTCCATTGACTCTTGTGAGTACCCTGCAGATTTCCTGGTTCTCTAGCCTAAGGCTAGCCTTACTGGTTACCCTATCATCCTGGTGAGGCCATGGTTGCCCACTTCCGATGCTTGCATTAGCTGCAGAGCTGGGAATATGACCATCGAGAATGGGCATATGTCCAATTAGTTAGTCTTATACCCTCATGCTCAACCTTCTCTAGAGCATGACTTACCTTTATGGTTGGAGGAGGAGGAAGAAGATGAAGTTTATTCAACCCAAATTTATGCTTTAGAAGCAACCATGGGAGGAGGATAGCAAGATGAGGATGACTTGATTGAACACATACTCCAAAGTCCAACTCCCGGTTCATTACCCTTAGAAGAAGCAGTAAAGGAAACCTAGAACCATGCACTTATGCTTGGCCGATTCCAACCCACTCCATGTCAAAACCATAGAATTCAGCCCAGAGATAACCTTGAAAATCAATCCATCTCTTTCTCCTCTCAAAGAGGAGAAGCTATGCAACATGTTAAAGGAAAATTTAGAAGCCTTCGCTAGGAGTTACAAGGAAATGAAGGGAGTACACCCCTTAGTGTGTACTCACCACATATACATCAAAGAAGGTTGCAAGCCGGTCCGGCAACCACAAAGGAGGATGAATCCATCTCTTAAAGATATAGTCAAAGAAGAACTGCAAAAACTGCTAGATGCAGGATTCATTTACCCTATCTCCAATAGTGAGTGGGTCTCTCCTTTGGTGTTAGTTCCCAAGAAAAATGGTAAGTGGAGAATTTGTGTCGATTACAGGGAGTTGAACAAAGCCACAAAACCCTTCATTGACCAAGTGCTAGATGGCCTGGCAGGGAAAATATTTTTCTCTTTCCTAGATGGATTCAGTGTGTACAACCAAATCCAGATCTTCCTAGAAGACTAGGATAAGACCACATTCACTTGTCCTTGGGGTACTTTTTCCTATAGGGTCCTTCCTTTTGGCCTATGCAATGCTCCTGCCACTTTTTAGAGAGAAGTCTTGAGTATTTTCGCCGAATTAGTCCATGATGTGGTGGAGATTTATATGGATGGTTTTACACCTTATGGCTGTGATTTTCAAGAAGCCCTATCTAACCTAGGAAAATTACTGCACAAATGCATTGAAATGAACCTGTCTCTCAGTCCTGAAAAATGTGAATTCTTAATGACTGCAGGGACGGTGTTAGGTCATTCAATATCTCAGCAAGGACTGCAGGTGGACCCAAACAAAATAGATATCATCCAAAGGGTCCCACCTCCTCAAAAGCAGAGAGATGTCAGAATTTTCCTAGGGTTAGTTGGATACTACCGAAGGTTCATAAAGGACTTCAGCAAGTTGGCCTCTTCTTTATTTGGTTTTTTGGCCAAAGATTCTAAGTTTATATGGTCAAAAAGTTGTCAAGAGGCCTTAGATATCCTAAAGGATAAGTTAACCACTGCACCAATTCTCTGAGGCCCAAATTGGTCCCTCCACTTTCATATTCATGTTGATGCCTCACACAAGACCATCAGAGTAGCCTTAGGTCAAATAGATTAAAAAATACCTCATGTTATCTATTTTATCAGTAAGAACTTATCAAAGGTTGAACTAAATTATACAGTGACCAAAAAGGAACTCCTGGTTGTTGTGCATTCATTAAACAAATTCAGGCACTATATTACAGCCTATCAAACATTTGTGCATATTGACCATGTTGCAATCAAATATTTAATGAACAAACTAGATGTGAATGCTCGAATTATAAGATGGTTACTTTTATTACAGCAGTTTTATCTAACCATTGTTGATAAGCCTAGTAAGGAAAATGTTGTTGCATACTTTTTGTCTAGGGTAAATTTTCCTGTAGGTGAAGAAGGAATGGTTTAATGACCAATTACCAGACGAGCACTTATTTCCTATTTCAGTTCTCTCTCCACGGTTTGTTGATATAGCAAAATATTTGGTATCATCATAGTTCCCACCAAACTTGTCCTCCAAAGAAAAGAGCAAGATAGTCAGGAAAAGAGTTGCTTTCACTTGGATTGGGGCAATCTTTTCAAACTTGCCCCAGATCAAATCTTGAGAAGGTTTTTCAGGGAGAAGGAAGTCTTTGACATCCTTCTGATCTGTCATGATGGGCCTTGTGGAGGTCACTTTGCAGCAAATAGGACAACATTCAAAGTGTTACAAGTAGGATATTATTGGCCCTCTCTTCATCAGGATGTGAAAAATACACTAGTCAGTGTGATTAGTGCCAGAAGATGGGAAGGCCTACTCTAAGATATGAAATTCCTTTGTAGCCTCAAGTGACTTTCAAGCCATTTGATAAGTGGGGCATGGACTTCATTGGGCCTATTGACCCTCCTTCAAGAAAAAACAATACATTATTTTGTGCACTGGTTATTTGACTAAGTAGACTCAAACCAAGGAAATTAAGGCAGCAACAGAAGAGAAGGTGGCTGAGTTCCTAAGGGAGAATGTATTCTACAAATTTGGGTAACCTAGAGAGATGGTCACAGACCAAGGTAGTCAGTTTACCTCCAACATGATTGAAGACTTGCTCAGCGATCACAAGATCAAGCATAGGACCTCCACTCCCTATCATCCATAAGCTAATGGGAAAGTGGAGTTGACCAACAGAGCATTGGAGGGCATCTTAACCAAGGTGGTGAGCAGCAGCAAGAAGGATTCGACATAAATACTAGTTGAGGCCACCTGGGCCTATAATACTACATGGAAGACCACCACTAGATTCACACCCTATGAGCTGGTCTATAGGAAAAAGTCCTTGATGTCCATCCATTGAATTTGAATATAACACATTAAGGATGGCAGCCCAGCTAGATCTGGATCTCAGCAGTGCACAGAAAGAGATATTGTTCCAATTGAATGGTTTAAATGAATTTAGAATACAGGCCCTCCTACATACAGAGGTAGTTCAACTTTAGAGGAAGATCTAACATGATAAAAATATCAAGAAGAATCAATTTTAGGAAGGCACTTGGGCATTGTTATATGATTCTAGGTATAAAGACTTCAAGGGCAAGATAAGGACAACGTGGATCAGACCTTATGTTGTGGAAAGATTCCATGATAATGGCTCAATGCAAATTAGAACCATTGATGAAGAAGCCATTCCTTTTCTTGTTAATGAACACCGATTGAAAATTTACAAGAGACCTTTATCAAAACAAGAGTTCATTGATGATATCAATAAAACAGTGATGATAGTGGAGCAATTTCGAGCTCCTCCCTCATCAAATCACTGAGAAAAAAGAAAAAAGAATAAGGACTCAGGTGAAAACCTCCATGAGGTGCCTGACTCACATCATTGGGTTGAAAACCTCTAAACCTCCATGAGGTGCCTAAGTTGCATCATTGGGTTGAAAACCTCTTGAGGCGGCTTAGTGATGAGAAAAAAAAAAACAAAAACAAAAAAGAATAAGAAGATCCCTCGGTGAAAAGCTTTCTTGTGGTGCCCAGGGCAAACAGCTAGGGTGAAAACCTCTCTAAGGCAACCTAGTTGTTTAAAAAAAAAAAAAAAAAAAATGAATCATGAAATTTCCATTTGTAGGTGGGCAAGAAGGATAATCAAGGAACAAAAGAGGATCCCAAGGAGACTCCTGCCACTTACATATTTATTTTTTTACTCATTCCCATGCATTCCTCCATCATTTTTGTCATTTTTCCACTCCATTGCTTTAGTTTATACAAAGACATTGTTTTCTACAGGATCCCCTGTATTCCTACAGGATCCCCTTAAAACCTATAGGATGATCCTGTAGGAATTACAGTGACCCAGAAATCCTACAGGAAGCAATCTGAAGGCAAATGATGGACTTTTTAGGTCCCTAAAATTCACCCTCTTCATGATCTAGCATCACACCTTGTCCACCATCATCATCCCTACACTCACCATTCAAAAAAATCAGTTTCAAGAGTTTTTCTCCAGTCTTCAATAAACAAAAGGAAACAGAGAGGAATAAATAGCATCACCTGAGTATTATTTTCTCTCCACATTTCCACTCCTTCTTTCCATCCATGTCACCATCCTCATAGCCCCAGCAAGCAAAATGATTAAAGAGTTTTGAGGGAGAAGCAGCTACAAGAGATCCTATAGGAAATCCTATAGTAGCCTATCCCATAGAATACCAATCACACCAGCAACAAGTCTTCACCATGATGATCCAGGATTTCCAAAGTAGCAACATCAGATCTTCAACCATAGGTACCTACAAAAGCAAAGAAGCCATTAGCAGACAACAAGAGTAGGAAGAAGAATGTCATGCAGCAAAATATACATAGCAACACATCTGATCTTCGACAACTGCAGCATAGCATTGGAACCACAGGTATGTATCCTGCTCGCTCTCTCATATGCATCATGTAGTTAGAAAATGTAAGAGTTATGAGATATTTGGTTTATAAGTGAAAAGGTTTCCAGTTAACTTGGCCACCTTCGTTCAGTCACACATGCACAACCGGGTGTCCTCTCACACGTGGCTGCAGTCAACTCAAATACATAGAACGAGTAGGAAAAAAAAGCAGTTAAACTATGGATCTACAAGATGGGATTTGATTATGAGGAGTGGGAAATGATGATATGGTATTGGGGACCAACGGTCCAAAAATGGAAACGTACCTTTGCTGCCAGCACACCACCTCACCCCGAATCACCATAAGAGGAAATAAAACATCTTTCCCATGCATTCATGCATTTCACCTCCTCGAAAATCCCTCACTCAATTCTCTCTCTTACCCAAGAAACCCACTGGAAGCAAAGATCCATCATTTCATTGAACATGAATTCCTATAGGACTGCATAGGAATTCCTACAAGAGCATGCATAGGAATTCCTACAGGATTCACAGAAATTGTCTACAGGATACACAGAGATTGTCTACAGGATTGGCAGAGAAGAGTTTAGAAGGGATAATCAGGAGAGTTGGCCACTGCAAATAGTCTAAAGAGGTAGACTCTATAATTAAATCCCTCTATGCAAGTAAATGAACCAAGAATACTCTAAATTTGAGTGAATTTAGCAACTATGTGAAGGGAATTAAATACACGGTCATCTCTGTTTTGGCTCTGTGTTTGAAAAACTCTTTCAGCCCTCTCATTTCTCCTCAAGCTTCACCAGCAAGATGACAGGAGGGTTTAATAGGAGAGAGCCCACCAACACTGTGAGAATCCAACAACACCCCCAAGTGCTTGAAATCTTCACAAGGTATGATGATGAGGTGGCTCAAGAATTTGCTCTCTCCCTCACTCCACTCACCAAAATCCATGCCATTGTTGCAATAAGGGGCCTCACTATAGATCTCACCCCTGATGTCATTAGCAGAGTCACCACACTTCCCCTAGGAATAACATAGAGGAAAGAAGACAAAGGAGATAGATAGGTTGCCAAAAGAAAATTCTTTTTAGAAGGTGAGGAACCCACTGAGGACAAAAATGGAGTAAGGAGGGAAAGTCTTCCATATCCATGGAATGAGGTAGGCTACCAACTGATCAAATACGTCTCATGTGAGGGTAGGTATAGTGTTTTCTATTGCTATCATTTCAGGATCCTTGAAGAATTAAGATTTGGAGCAGAAACACCCCCTCACCAAAGGCTCAACATACCATAGTTTTTCCTTCAATAACTCATAGAATCAAGCATGAAAGTGAAGGAGGGAAATTCCCAACAGTTAGCTCACCATGGGTTGATTATGATCCTCATATAATATGCCCTCCAAAGCCTCAGAACTCCTATAACATGAAATGTTTTCAGAGACATGCCAGCAGAGGATGACATCAAATCTCTCACTTACGATGTTAGTCCTATTGTCAGTTAAGAGGAAGTAGAACAGGAAGAGGAAGATATAGAAGGAGATAAGGATGAGATGGATGAAGAAGGAGCTGACACGAAGGAACATGATGAAGATGAAGAAGAAGAGGGAGAACAAAAGGAGGATGATGAAGAAAAGGAGGACGAAATTGATAGAGATGATGAAGATCTACAAGAAGAAGAAGACAGGAAGGACATAGAGGGAGAAGTAAATGGAACATAGGTGATAGAAAATAAGGAGGATTCACCTAGGGTATCTCCAAAAGCCACTGAGAGAGAGGTAGCAGTTGCCCTCACTACTCTCAGCACCCCAATCAAGTAAAAAGGAAAAAGGTAGAGGCAAAACCCACTCTATTTCAAAACAAGAAAGAGCATAAGAGTAATACAGGGGAAGCCACAAATATCAACCAAAATTCCTATTGTGATTGAAGATTCCCCTACACAAAAATACAAAATTCCTTCCCGTAAGTCGCCTATCACCTATGTGAGGAGGCCTACTACTAGATCAACTTCCTCAAAGGGAAAGGAAATCCTACAAGATCCACAACAAAATCTACACGAAGCAGAAACATTCCTTTAGGATACTCTGTTGAATCTATATGAGGCACAGAAATTGGAAAGGAAGGTAGGGATGCAGCAAGAAACTAAAGAGGAGGACCTAGAGACAAAAGAACCCAGCCCCAAACCTAACCTGGACTCCTATTACCGGTTTATTAAAGGAGGCAGGGACATACCTCAAAAATTTGCCATCCCACTATTCTTCGAGCTTGAGAAGGAGAGGGCCAGAACTCACCGATGGATGCAAGTCGCCAAATCAAATGGTTGGAATACATTGGGCACATGGAAGAGAAACTCAAAGAAATGGGCAGAGAGCTAAGTGGCTTGAGGGACAGAGAAGCTATAATGAGAAATCAACTAGAGACAAAAAATTGCATGGCTGAGGGGACAACTACAGGAAAGAGAGAACCAATTGGCATGTATGGCCAACCTATCCTTGGAATTAATCCAGTGTAGGATGCCATCCAAATCCTATGCTCTCTACATCAAAGAACAATGGCTGCAGTTTTAGATTAATACTCTAGCACAAAGAGGAACCATGCCATTTCAGGACTACAGGCATTTTATTAATATTTGTGATCAAAGTATGTTAGAGGATAGGGCCAAAATGGCTAAGTTTTATTTTCACAATATGGCCCTCACAGACATGAATGTATGGTACCCTAATGCCAAGCTAGGAGATCTACAATTAATGGCTTTTGCATCCTGGATGAACCATGAGGATTCAAGAGCTGCAGAGATGAAAAGGATATTGGTAAGAGAGCAAGCTGGACCTCTTCTAGTTAGAGTTGAACAATCAAATCCCATGTCCCTCATCAGTACCCATAATTTGACTGCAAATGATCCTCAACTGGCACCTAGATATCTTGTTGCCCAAGAGCAAGCAATTTCACATTTTGAAGACATGTTCAGGTTGTTAGGAGATCATAGTATACATGCTTTCCTGAGGAGATGGAAAACCCTGCCATAGAGCTTAAAGATAAGAGAATATCACTCCCCTCAAAGGTTGAGAGAGGCACTCAATAGGGCACCTGTGTATAAGCAATCTCTGCAAAGATTGAAGGTCAATTGGATAGGCCTAAAACTCAATCCACCACTACTCTTAGGGATGCTAGAAGGGAGAAAAGAAGAAGAAGAAAATAGGCAGTGGGAAGAAGTAGAAAAGAAACTAGATGCATTCAACTCGGAGGGACGGATCTGCAATGGCACTGCATGCTAGGGTTCACAACGCAGCCGCACATGCAAAGGCTGGATCTCCCCAGAATCCGCTGGTAGCTGAGGCTCTACGGTCCCAAAACGAGCAGGTACATACCCTCTATGGAATCTATCAACAGTGCGGCACACGGAAGGTTTACTTTGTAGTGGAACCCGCCTTTGCTCCCACGGATGACCTTCTGGACAGGGCAGCGGCAATCTTTACACCAATCCCCCTGAGCAAGATACATGGCATAAAGGAAAACCCCTGCCACCATTCGGCTGGATGGGTGCAAAGTACCCAGAAAAGGGATCTCGCAGCAGGTCCAAAATATGACTGCAAGGGCGTATTGGAAGATGAGAACGGCCAAACGACTGGCCAGATCTGGGGCTTCAACACCAATCAACCCATTTTAGCCATCCGCGAGCACTGGAAGATAGACAAGGAAAACAGTCAAGACCCGGTTCTTCAGATCTTCTAGGCGATTACTCAGCAGAATGGACAACGATGCGTCATTGGGCCTGGATCACGCAGATCGCACGACATCACTATTGAATGCTTTGGATCTATCGGATTACACATTGGATCTGCTAAGGCAGCACCTGGAAAATGGTTGTTTGGAGGCAGACAGTACTCTTCCATAGTGGGATGAGATATAAACCCTAGATATGCCATCCTTCCGCCCGATCTGGCCTGCAAACTAGTAAACCAGGAACTGGATAAGGTAGATCTATCTGGATTCAAAGAGGAACTGCCAGATCCAACACAACATGGTTTCCACAGGACCGATCTACTCCACATGGATGCAGGTCCGATCCATATTTTCATCAAATCGTTTGGGGGCAAACACTTTTGCATGCGGCTCAGTAAGGGAACGAGCATCCATGCGTTAAAAAAAGAGATCCAGGGTCACCTTGGAACCCCAGCACAATATCAAAACCTCATATATTTAGGATACAGTCTGCAGGACAACCAAACTCTACAGTACTACGGCATTGCCAAAGATTCAAGCATTATTCTAAATCTCTGACTACGCGGTGGAAGCACTAGAACCAGCTCTAAAAATACAGGTTCCTTTCGGGATGTAGTGAAAGGGAAGGAAAAAATGAAAAATAAAGTAGCACCTCCACCAGAGCTACCAGACCCTAACATTGTTGAACAAAAGCCAGAATCACCAACGCTACAAGTATCTTTGCCAGAGGTAACTAGTCTACACACATATCTATCCAAAAATGCAATTATTTGTAGATTTAATGGATTCTGGCCAAAATCAGATGCTTTGCACTAATGGATCTTTTCAGCATGGACATCTAACTGTGAAATTTACCTATGCCCAAAAGGGTTCTTCATAGTTAGATTTAACACATAACAAGAATGAGACAGCATTATCAATCAGGGGCCTTGGTTCTGTGGCAGTGTTGGCCTCTTCATCACCCCCTGGTTTTCTGATTTCGACGCCAATATAATGAAAGTCTCAATGATGCCTGTATGGGTAAGGCTACATGGTCTCCCTCTTCATTTTTGGCATCACAAAGTATTAAATGCCAATGGGAACTCCCTGGGGAAATTCTTAAAAATGGATGACGACAAAGCTATCAGGGGAATATTTACATTTGCTAGAATATGTGTAGAAGTGGACCTGAGTCAGGGGCTACCTGATCACATCACTCTGAACTTCAATAATTCTTAATGGATACAACCGCTCAACTATGATAACACAACGTGTCGGTGCAGGGGTTGCACGCAAACAGGACACCTTCAATATGATTGCCCATTTGCTCGAAAGGACCCCAGGAGAACCAAGAAACAATAAAAAATGCCTATAGGGTGGCAGCATACCGACCCATTGGAAGAAGAAGACATAAACATGAATCCTACAGAAAACGAGACAGAACCGGATACTCAAATGAGCTAGAAATACACTCAGGAAGGGAATGCCCCAATTAATCATTTGGGGCCACACATTTCAGATCTGCAACAAGAGCCACTAATGGAAGTAAGCGGCATCAAACAAACTCATGGATCAGAGGGCTCAAAATCTGATAAATAACTTCAATTGATCCCAATGGAAAATCAGCTAGCTATCATTACACCCACTCCCGACACTGGAGGTTGGCGACGGGTGGAGAAGAAGAAGGGCAGAAAAGTTTAGGCTTGTTGAAACTTACTTTTTTCTTTTTCGTTTCTTTCTATTGTTTCTTGTCATTACAGGAACAGCCATCTGCTATTGATTATTTCTGTTGTTGCCTGTCATTACAGGTACAGCCATCTGCATATGCTTCATGCATCTACAAAATGTAATTTTATCAATATGAATAAAATTACGATTTTTTTCTACGGGGAAAAAAAAAAAAAAAAAAAACCAAACTTCAATGAATAAGAAGAGGAGACCACAACAAAGGCATGGGATGTCAGAGAGGCTACTAGATCCATGAAGGATATGGATATTGACTAAGTTGCTCAGAGGATGAGCAACACTTTCATTAGGGGGTATGAGCAACACTTTCATTAGGGGGGTGATGATAAGCCTCATCATTGGGTAATTATATGGGCCTTCATTCACATCCTAGCTTAGTCAAACCAACTATTCTCATAACTTATTGCATGCTTTTGATTATATTTTGTTTATGAGGTGAGTTAGAGTTGGATATTATGCTTTATGGTCTAATGTCCATTTAATGTAGGATTAAAGGAGAAAATCAAGGAATTTTGGCAAAGACCAAGGTCAAAAATCAAAAGGTACAAGGGAGAGGGATTATAGGAGGTAAATCCTCCTCATTTACTACCCCTCCATTCAAATATTCCTCCATTATCTCGGAACGCAAACAGCCAAATCATGAGGACTAGAAGGCATCGAGCAAGTGAGAGACAAAGCACCATTTTATCTCGATTTTGGGATCAAGCCTCCCTACTTTTAAGGAAGTTGTTGGGGACTTCATATTTATAAGTAGAGATGCCTAGGACCTTAGTAGGATTGAAATTTTGATTGAAAAACTCTACTCTATTTTCGAGTTGCAAGACTTGTGACAGTTCTTTTGATGTAATTTGTTGTTTGGTAATAAGAATGATTTTTGTTTTGAGCCAGCACTAAGTTAACTCAGAGGGCTAAAGCTCTTGGGTTAAGGCCCAACCCTAGAAACCAAGGCTCCTCTTCATTGTACATGTATGTTTAGTGTAGATTCATATTTTAATTGTTAATTTTCATATTAGATGCATTTCCATTACAAGTAGTGTAGATTAGATTGGTTGCGTGATGATTTGCTTCCATTTGTGCCTTATTGCAAGTAGCAGGTTAGCAAGGAGAAAAAGGATCACCACAAGGTTGTTAGCAGGTGTCTCGACCTCACTTCCTCCCTCTGGGACCATGACTTGAGGAAGGGACCCTTAAGTAGCCCCAAAAACACAGATTTCTAGTTCTTTTATGAACTTTGGAGTTTGTTGTCTTTAATTTAGTATTTGGTTAATGTTGCAAGGTAGATTCCATTGTCATCTTTTCCATCTTCATTTTTGCAGTAGATCCCACTCATGCTTTCATTCCCTTCAGCAACTTTCTTCATGCATAATATATGCAACTGATTCATTAGTTCTATTTTTCTATCTTATGAAAATGTATCTTGTTGCATAACTTTTGGGAAGACACACATGTTTTATGCAGAGTAGGTGCTTCAGGAGGAGAATAAGACTTCATAGCCAGTTTCCAGCTTCCACTTCATCCACCTTATCCATCCCTTGTTTTCACCATCACCCTCGCTAGTTTTTCATCATTTTTCATTGAAATTCTCCCAAACACATTGAGCGAATCTAGCTATCTCTTATCTTGGATATTGACTCATGAGTGCTCTTAGACCTTCTAACACTCTATTCCACCCATCACACACCTTTCCTAAGCCTCCCAACACCTACAACATCTCACAATTAGCTCTTGGTTGTATCCTGTAGGTTTCATGTAATTACTACAGGATCATCCTACAGGTTTCTAGTACATCCTGTAGGTTTTCCTGAAATGGCCTGTTTTGAGGCTGAATTGATGGAAAACCTCTAGGAAGTCAAAAAAAGCCTCCTATGACCCCTACACACCATCCAACCACTTCATAAACCTTCTAGCCATCCTCAACCACCTTCAATCCACTTGTCACATCCACAAGAACAATTAGTTTGCATACTTAATTTTGCATAAGAAGACCAAAAAAGTGAAAACAGATTTAGTTTAGTTTCTTGAATTGCACATTAGTCTTGTTTGATTCTTTCTACTTCTGCAACTTAGATGGTAGCATTTGGTTATTGTTGATTTAGCATTTCTTCTTAGCATATCTTCTAAAATGGTTAATTAGGGTATGGTGTGGTTTAGCATTACATGTTGGATTTCTCCATTGCTGCAGTAGAGTAACTCTCTTAGATTAGATTTACCTTTCTTCCATCAAAGAATCAAGCTTCTTCTGACTTTATATAATTCTGGCTTGGAACCCCAGTGATCTCTCACCACCTGAATAGTGACAACAAGTAGAACCGTCACTTTTACTTGTGCATACAACATTGTCACCTCCAAGTTTGTACGAAGCCCAGGTTGATAACTAAAGCTGGTAGCCTAGGAGTTGCAGCATCCTTGCTGCAATATTGTCGCTCATTAGTTGTATAGGTGGTGCATGTAGTCAAATAAGGACTTGAAGGAATTGTGCAATTATCAATGAGTAATTTATGTAATTAATAGGGGGTTAGTTCATCATCAAACAACGCAAGGAAATAGGAGCTTGTAAATATGAGAAATTGGCTAAGTATTGGCTTGATTTAGTATATGAGGTAGTGATATAGATTATGCTAGTGCAGAGATTTCTCAGGTTTGATCAAGCATTGTATTTATTCTCTATTCTTTGATTAATGCAATACATATAGTAAGGGGTTTTGAGCATTTTATTTCCCCCTGATAAATCTTTGTGTATGTGTTTTAAATCTTGATGCATGTTAATGAATTATGTTCTCGATCATGATTTGCTTTCCACAGATGAGTAGAGTAGCTTCAAGTCTTGTGATCTAGTAAATTTGATGAGAATTTTTTAATCTACACATTAAATTTCTACATTCATACTCTTGAGAGATAGGAAAATTCTCATCCTAGTTTGGGACAATATTTCGAAGTTAATTATGATCAACATCGGAAAATCCGAACTATTACTTGTCAGTTTGCGAGAGCTCTTAGTTTACTCTCTGTTGTTGTCATTCTACCTCATAAACATATAAATAAAGAAACATATCCCAACAATGTATTGGTTTCTTTGGTGGAATATTTAGTTATCACAACCCTTGAAGAGTTGGTTGATCTTACTGAAAGAACAAACCAGTGGCAAGGGGAACTTCCACCTGTTGCGGAGAATTTGGACAGTGAAGGGGAGGATTTTTAGTTTTCTGAAAAGGAATATCTTGATTATAAAGAAGACTTTAATAGTGAAGGGGAAGTGGAAGGATACAAAGACATGGCTGATGTAGACATGGATTGGATGGCCCAAGGGCCACTCTCTCTTCCAGATAATCTTCATTGTATACCTAAACACCCAGAAAAGTTGTTGTCAAAGTTTGATATTGATAAGAAGACAAAAGTTGAAGACCATATTTATGACTTCTACATGCATTTATGAATGCTTTAGGTACACTTTGATGACGTTTCTTCTAGGATTTTTTCATACAATTTAGAAGGTAGAGTGTTAATATGGTATCACAATCTTCTTACCATTTAGATATATAGTTGGAGGGAGTTTAAGAATTTGGTTTTGGAAAAAAAAAATTGATGATGAAAATCTCACCATGTTATTAAAATAACTTGGGAATCTCAAAATGGGGAACAAAGAAAGAGTTAAAGATTTCAACCAAATATTTACTCATTTTTTTTAAAAGTTCCCCACAAATGTGCAACCACACGATGACATTACAAAAGATTATTATACAGTTGCCTTGCCAACTAACATTTATGTGTTCATTAAAACAATTTCAAAGGATAATTTGGCTTTGAACTTTGAATAAGTTCTTGTTGTTGAAAATGGTTTGTGTTCTATTGGAGTCATTGAAGACATTGACCATCCTAAAGACTCCAAGGAAACTGGTAAGAAAACTCAAGCCTCTTCCACCAAAGCTAAGGAGAAATATTCTTTTGATATGGAATGCTTGACTAAATCTTTGAAGTTTCTCATGAATGAAGTATCTGAATTGAAGAGGAGGTAAAGTGAGGAAACCACCAACAAAAAATTATCCAAGCCACCTTTCTTCAAAAAGAATAACAACTCTCCATCAGCTAAATTTGATCTAAGCTCTAATTTAGTGTTTAATGTTGAAATTTGGGTAATGGATAATTATTGAAATTTCCATCAAGAGAAAGATTCAGAAAAAACATGTCCCCAATGGAATCACAACATGAATACTATGATGACCAACTTTGTAGATATATTGCTAGCATATGAACAACCTGGGAAAAGTGAAGAAGCAAATGAACTTGTCGTGATCGAGGAAAGTTCAGGTGTTGGACACTCAGTTAATGCATTTCACGTCATATACAATGCTCACAAGAAAATTTTTGATGAACCATCAATGAGTGAAGATCCTCCTTAGCAAACAACTGGTTGTTATAATTTTGAGGAGCAATGGACCTATCTCCAAGCAAGATCTCAAGAAGCAGTTGTTGAGAAGGATTCTACCACCCTCCAACTCATCTCAAAATTCATAGAAAAAGTCTGGAAGTGCTCCCTATTCTAAGAACACTTCCTCCAACAACAAGAACAAGTCCACCACTCTTAAAGCTTCAAATAAAGTTTCACCATCGGATATGTTAGCACAACCCATTAAAATGAAAGTATTGACTAAAACATTGTTGAAGACATGAAAAGAGCTTGTTCCAACATTGCAATATTTGAGTTCGTGAAGTTAACGAAACAAGGAGAAATAATTTTCCAAGAACTCACTTTTTTTTGTAGGTAAGGAAGTTTTTGCTTCTCAAGTTATGTATGGAAACTCTTGCGATATCATCAAGTCTCTAGTAAATGTTGTTAATTTAAATTATAACACTCTTTGCTCCCTGTTTCTTTTAATGTTTGAAATATTTAATTATAATTTCCATAGTTGTTTTGTTGATTATGGTGCATCTACAAATATTATGCCATTATATGTTTCGATTGAAAACCTTGAAAAAAGGTTTGAAGAATTCCAAGCCAATATAGACAATATTAACAAACAACTCTCACTACTAACAAAAATTATAGCAAAGCCTCATCGAGAGGAGCCTAATGTTGATGCACACATATAAGGAGAATATAGCCATCACATTCACTTCCATGGAAAACACAACCATTCCAACTACCAACCACCCAAGTTGGACATGTACAAATTTGATGGCTCTAACCCTGCAGTATGGGTAGCACAAATGGAACAATATTTCTCCCTTAATGATATCTGTGAAGATGAAACTAAACTACATGTGGGAGCCCTTTATTTGGACCAAGAGAGATGGAAATGGTGGCAGTGGCATAAGAAATGTTATCCAGGGAGAGTAGCATGGCACATGTTATTTATAGACATTATATGGACATCAGAGCATAAGGGCCTGATGGGCCTATTTTTATGGGCTATAATTTTGATTATACACTACTACATATTTACTGTTTATAACATCTTGATGTATATATTGACAAATACTTTATCAGCACTCCCACAGGGAGAATTTTTGTAGTCTGATATTTTTATGGGCATTTCGCCCCAACTTACAGCATATGCTATACAACATCTACAACATGTAATTTTATTAATATCAATAAAAATTATGATTTTTCCTTATGGGGGAAAAACATGGCACGTGTTCTCAAAATCCAATATGTGATCGCTTTGACCGAGAATCTAATTTTTTGGGTCATCTCGCTAAGCTCCGACAAACAGGTAGAGTAAAGGACTACATTGCAGCCTTTGAGAAATTGGCCATCATAACTAAGAGTCGAGGAGATGACTTCTACTTGGAGTGTTTCATCAGTGGCCTAAAATAATTCATCCAAGCCCATGTTCGGGGGCACCACCCAACTACTTGGTTGGACGCATGCATCAAGGCCTTAAATGTGGAAATCGCCTTAAATTCCTAGTCCAATCATCCAAATTTCGTCACCAATTCACATCCCACCCACACTCAGGGCCCCACCCAAACGATTAAGGTACAAAAGGTGTGACCAGTGGAAATGGCCAAAAGAAGAAAACAAGGATTGTGCTACTACTATGATGACAATTACTCCCCTGGACACAAATGCAAGGAACCAAAATTCTTTCAAATTGATGTTACTGATAACAGCTCAGTGGAGGAAGCTCCATCCCTTGAGGTGCTCGAGGATGAAGTTGGGAAAACCCAAACTGATAATGATCTCACAGCTACGCCAGATGAGTTGGTTATCTCACTACATGCCTTGGTTGGCATTTCTTTGCTTCAGACTCTCAAATTCTGAGGCTTTATTAAACATCGACAAGTAGTGCTATTGATTGATAGTGGAAACTATCATAACTTTATCCATAAGAGAGTTGGAGAAGTTGTTAATTTCTTTGTGTAGGCAGTATCTAATTTCCAAGTCCTTATCAATGATGGGGGGTTCCATGAAATGTGAGGACCACTGTGAAAATATCAAACTTCAAATGGGAGACTACCACCTAAAGACCCACATGTTTTCTATTGAAATGGGTGGTTGCGACATTGTCCTGGTTGTTGAATGGTTTCGTACACTCAGTCCTATCACAATGGATTTCCAAGAGTTATATATGAGCTTTAAGCAGAATATTCACATTCATACATTAAGGGGACTCCATACATGTGCTCCTACTATCATCAGATCGCATCGAATGGAGAAGATTTAAAAAAAGGGCCATCATGGAGTAGTTGACCAATTTAATTCCATCCAGGCCATTGAATCCACTACTCCTCATATTCATCCTGAGATGCAACAGGTATTAGATCGCCACCAATAGGTTTTTGACAAACCTAAAGAGCTTCCACCCTCTAGGGGTGAACATGATCATAAAATACCTTTGGTCCTAGGGGGCCAGCCGCCTAATGTCCACCCATATCGATATCCTTTTACCCAAAAGAATGAAATTGAAAAAATCATCAAGGAACTCCTCAAAGCAGGTATTATTCGTCCCGGTACCAGTCCTTATTCATCTCCAGTGGTCATGGTTCTAAATAAATATGGAGAATGGCGCATGTATCCTTACTTTTGGGCCCTCAACAAGCTCACTATCAAGAGATAAATTCTTATTCCAGTTGTTGATGATTTTCTTGATGAATGGCATGGTACTCGATTATTTACCAAGCTAGACCTTCGCTCGGGCTATCACCAAATACACATGAAGGAAGTAGACATTCCCAATACTACCTTTCGAACTCATGAAGGCAATTATCACTTCTTGGTCATGCCATTTGGTCTTTGTAACGCTCCATGTACTTTTCAAAGCCTCATGAACCCCCTGTTGAAACCATATCTTTGAAAATTTGTCCTAGACTTCTTTGATGACATTCTCATATGCAACATAACCTGGGACAACATCTTCAGAATGTAGGCAAAATATTGCAACTGCTCTGAGATCACAAATTATTTGTCAAATTATCCAAGTGCTATTTTGTCATGGAAGAATTTGATTATTTGGGACACATTATAGGTCGTGAAGGAGTGATGGTTGATCCGAAAAAGATTTAGGTAATGCAATATTGGCCCCAACCAAAAACCTTGAAGCATTTGAGGGGATTATTGGGTCTCACTGGATAATATCAACTATAATTATGGTTTCATTTCTATACCCCTCACTAATATTCTCAAGAAAAAATCATTTCTCTGGACTGATGCAGCTCAGCAGGCTTTCTTGGCTCTCAAACAAGCCATGTGCTCCACTCTCGTACTGGCCCTACCAAACTTCACCAAATATTTTATGATTGAATGTGATGATTCTAGTATCGGTATTGGCATTGTATTAATGCAGGAAGGTAGATCATTGGTTTTCACTACCCAACAACTCAGTGGAAAACATCTGGGTCAATCTACTTATGAGAAATAAATGATGGTCATCTTACATGTAGTAGACACCTAGCGGCCATACTTGTTGGGGTGTCGTTTCCAAATCCGCACAGATCATCAAAGCCTAAAATATTTTCTGGAGCAATGTTTATCATCGCCACGGAAAAATAAATGGCTTTCCAAAATTTTGGGACATGATTATGAGATAATTTACAAGAAACGGCGGGACAATGTAGCAGCTTATGCTTTATCGCACCAATTTGAGGATGAGAACACCCTCCTATTAATATCTCTACCCATACCAAATTGGATTGAAGAGGCCCACAAGGAATGGTTCTCCCACCCCGCTCTTTCTCAACTCATTAATAACTTGAGAGAAGATCCTAATTCCTCAACTAACTACTTTTGGAAGGATGAGATTCTTTGCTACAAGGATCGAGTAGTTATATCACCGACCTCTACTCTCAAAAATCACATCGTGGACGAGTTGCACTCATCTCCAATTGCAGGACATTCAAGATTTTAGAAGACTTATGTTTGTGCATGTCATTCTTTCTTTTAGAATGTCATGAAATACGACATTCTTACTTTTGTAGCTGAATGTGATGTGTGCCAACGCAAAAAATGGGAAACAATCAAGTTATTAAGAACCTTACAACCATTGCCACTCCCTACCTCTGTTTGGACAAATGTTTCCATGGATTTCATCACTGGTCTCCCAAATTCAGTAAACAAATTAGTCATCATGGTGGTTGTGGACAGACTTTCTAAATATGCTCATTTTTGCACTCTACCGCACCCATTTACCCCCACTTTGGCGGCTCAAGTTTTCTTAGACCAAATCTTCAAACTGCATGGCATGCCAACTTCCATTATGTCTGATCACGACCCCACTTTCACTAGCAAATTTTGGAAATAAATTTTCAAGCTACAAGGCATGCAACTCCAACTAAGTATCGCTTAGCATCCCCAAACCGACAGCCAATCAGAAGCAATCAAAAAATGTTTGGAGACATATCTAAGGTGCTTCACTTCAGAAAAGCATCATCAATGGGTACAGTGGCTACCTTTAGCTGAATGGTGGTATAATAATAACTATCATGAAGCCACCAAGATGACTCCATATGAGGTAGTGTATGGCCAACTCCCACCTTCACCTATTTCTTATATCCCTCAATGTTCTAAAGTACTGGTAGTTGATCAACTCCTACAGAATTGTGTCACCATGATAGCTCATCTTAAATATAATCTACATCAAGCTCAGAACCAAGTGAATCAGCAGGAATACCAACATCGTTCTAAGCATGCATTTCAAGAAGGGGATCTAGTATTCCTGCAACTCCAACCATATAAGCGAACATCTCTCAAATAAAATGGCTGCCAGAAACTAGCACTAAAATTATATGGACCTTATAAGATACTTCAGCGCATAGGAGAAGTCACCTATAAATTGGCCTTTCCACCTACTTCAAAAATCAATCTAGTCTTCCATGTATCATGCCTCAAGAAAGTGGTGGGGAAAAATTGCAGAGTTCAAACAAGTCTACCCGAATTGGATGAGGAAGGCTCACTTTGGCTCCAACCAGAACAAGCCCTTGATACTTGTGAAAGGCATCTCCCGTGATCGCATGATCAAGGAATTCCTCATAAAGTGGAAAGACACCTCTCCAGAAGATGCAACCTAGGAACCAACCACTATTCTTCAGCAATTTCCACAGATTCATCCTTGAGGACAAGGTTTCTTTTGATGGGGAAGGGCATGTTAGGTTCCAACCCTAACTCCTTTATTTATGTAATAAGCCCAATAGGTTGAGTCAGAGCCATAGTTAGTTAGAGAGACAATAAATTTTGTATTAATAATTGTAAGTGGTTGACCCACATTAGAGAAAAGAGACCACAGTTAGTTGTAAACGGGCCATAGTTAATAAATAAAGTGGTTAACCCATGTTATGAAAGGTACCACTAGTAGTTATGGTTTTGGATGTAATTTAGCTATAAATATTCTTAGTTAGAAAGGGAAAGATCATCAAGTCTTATTGCAATTGAGATCTGATCTACTAGAGGTTTCCCCCTCGAAGAGGCAAGTGAACATGGAATTTATTTCTGATTAATAAAATACTTTGCAGCTTTTCTAATTTCATGTGATAATTTTGTGTTCTAGGATATATTTCTTCGTATTTCTGGTATTATGGATTTTTCACAAGTCAATAGCATAACACTAGATGGATGTAAAAGAAACATTTCTCAATGGGGTTATTGAGGAGGAGGTGTACATTGAGAAACGAAAATGTTTTGAGACATTTGATCAAGAATATCATATGTGCAGACCCAAGTGAGCATTGAACGGTCTCAAACAAGCACCCTCTGCTTGTTACACCAGGATTGACAATTATCTCACTCGTGTGGGCTTCACCAAAAGTGAAGCAGATGAAAACCTCTATCACATATTGGAATAAGGTAAATTGCTTATTATTGTCTTGCTAAGGTAGATTGGTGATGAACAGTTGATTCGATCTTGCAAGGAGGACCTTGCAAGGGAATTTGAAATGAAAGACATGGGGCTCATGCACTACTTCCTCAAGTTGGAAGTATGGCAAGGTGATGGGGAACTATTTGTGTCTCCATGCAAGTATGAAAATGAGATATTGTAGAAATTTCACCTATAGAACAAACTGTTATATGCAATGTCCTAAAGCATAATACTTGTTCTACTTTTACAAAACATTAAGTGGAACCATAATCGAATTCATGAGCAACATCAAGTAGAAACATGCATAACTAATCAAGGAAAATAATCACACATAACACAAGATATATCCAAGGGAAAGCACCAGCATAAAACCCCAACCATGTATTATCAATCAAGTGGAAATCCTCTTCACAATACAAAAAGAATTAGCTCTCAAGCTATTCCGTTATCAATGAACTATGAAGATATGAAGATATATCTCATGAACCAACCAAACCCTGTATATAAAGGCTTTAACTATGCTCCAATCCCTATTTCCTTGCGCAATTTTCTTAGGAAATAATAGCAAAAGCATATGCAATTAATTACAAACATACCAAGTTAACCGATGGTCCAACTACGCAATCCTTGAGGACACTAGTTCCTCAACCATGCAAAAACTACTTACTAGAAATAGTCAAGCATCTGATAATACACTGTCCCACATCTGATCTCAACTGGGTCTCTGACAGAACTGACATGCAATAGTTATCCATGAGTGAATTCTTAATTATCTAAAATAATAGTTGTCACATGCATGCAAGCATTAAAAAACTATATTTTATTATTTTAACAACATGTTAAAATAATCTAACTGGACATGACTAGTTAAAATTAAGTCAACTGATTCTCTCATTATAGAACTCATACTTATTCCCTCAATCAGTGGAGGAAATTAAGGATAAATTTCTCAATCAGTGGGACAACTCATGTGCATGCTCACAAAGACTTCAAATTCGAGTTTCCTTAACTAATTAACTCAACTGAATTAATTAATTAATATTTCCAACTGCTGTTAAGACAAAAATTATTTTTACTTCCTATAGATAGACTAGGGACTGCTATAAATAGGAAGGGACCCAGAAATGCTATTTTTAGAACTTTCTATTTTTAGCAGTTTCACCTCTCACCTAATGTGGCCAATGACCTTATTGGCCAAACCACTATTTTTAGACATGCTATTTTTTGGTAGGTCTATTTTTATCACATTCTAAATTTAACATTTCTTGTTGCACATTTTTCAACAGATTTCCCCATGTTTTGATTTGTAAATGAATGAACAATGTATCTATGACATAATAGATGATAATGCAACTAACGATATAAGGGAATAATGCTTCTAAGCAATTCTTAGATAAGTATGAGATCCCTATGCTTAAATATGTTGTTTAAACATGTAGATTACATATTTGTGATATGCTTGACGAAATGCCTGTCATGGCTAGTAGGGGTCCAGTTAAGCCCTTGCTGAGGTAATTGCATTTACATCATCATTCCCTTATTATCTTTCTGCTATGGAGGTGTCAATTAGTTTTGGATAGTGACTCGAGCTTTGGGCTTGAAAAAGTGGCTCGATTCCCAGGGATGCTGGTGTTGGTTTGAGGGGGCTTGGACCCAGGTTCAGAGTTAGCTACACTAACCAACAAAACCCTACACTACTAGCCCTTTCGGCAACATGCTGCTTAGCGTAGATCGCAGTCTTACTTGAGGCAGTATTGGGGGATGCTAGAACCATGTTTCTACATCTAGAAGGTTATGTGATGTAGCAACAAGGCATTTCTTTAATCCAAGGCCTGATTCAGCCTTCGCGAACCCTTATCTTCATAATCACAATCTTAAAGCAATTTCTACTTAAATAGATCTATTAGCTTTTCCTAATTGTTCTAATATGCATAAGTTATCATATAAAAGTAGATTTGGACCTTCATAATGCAATCAAAACAATATTACAGAGAATCTAATCATAACTAAGCATCAACCCATAAACATATAAATATACAGAGAACACACAAAATTTCTTCAAATAGGCTTTATTACTTTAGATATTCAATGAATACAATTCTTCTTACCCTATACACACATGTAAAGGGGCCCTTGCACTCTGTTATGGACTTTCCAAGGTCTCCATGCACTCAGCTACAGGAGCCTTCCCCTTCGTCAGAATATAGAATTACAGACAAAATAGACTCAAAATCCCATTCATGAATTGCCTAATGACTCCTATATGACTTCCTTTTATAGCTTTTACATTGCATTACCATGGTCCGTGAACCATGGGTGGAGCTCATTACTTAATCAAAACAACCAATCCCTTTACAAAATAAGGGGCTTTGACCTACCTAAAAGCCCCTTTGACTCTTAATGTTATGCACTATTCATGCTCCTCTCCTCGAAATTCAGAGACTTTACAATCTTACATCAAAATTGATTCAAAATTTAGACAAAACTTAGACCTGGAGGACCCCATCCCAATAGGCCCCCAATAAAAAGACATGAATCATCTTGAGTCACTCTGCTGGTATGTTCTCGATGTGCACTTTAAGGCTGCTAAACTCTGTCTTCAATGCTTGAAGCTCTATTGTGCACTGCACGGTGGCCTGCTGAACCTCCTCGACCAATTTCTTAGTAGTTGGGTCCTCTATTGCAAATCCAATGGTCCTTTACGTATGTTACATACCTTTTAGTTTACTCTCTACAACCTGAGAGAGTTGAATAGCTTCATTGGTCCAAGGTTGTTTTCTCGCAGAAATGATTGATGCTTTACGTAGTAGCTCATCTATCAGACTCTGAATAGCCTTCCCTTCATGGAGTTTGGCAAACCATTGCATAGGTGCTAAGGTCCACGTTGTTTCCCTGATTTCATCGAAATGCAGTTGTTTTTCTCTTATGTCAACTTCAATCTTCTATACATGTGGGTCCTCCTACAGTGAGGCCCACATCTCGATGGTGTTATAAAAAAGCTGGCTACAGTCCTTAACTGCAGTTGCTAGTACATCCATGTCTGCCTTAATAGAAGCCTTGCACTGCTCTCGAACTTCTGGATGTGTTGTTGGTTGTAGCTTCATCTACAGCTCTATGACCTGCATTTGCATCTCAAAATTTACTATTTCAACTTCCGCTTTGGACTCCTTTACCACGATTGCCAACTTGTGGAGATTCTCTTTGGAAGCTGCTTCTTTCTGTATGAGGAGCTCTAGTAGCTCAATGCAAGTCTAGGTAATGACGTCCTCTAGTTTCTACCTGCGAGGCAATGGCTATGTCCTTATCCTGGATGGCCCTAGCGACTTTCTTAGCTAACTTCTCATAGTAGATCTTAATGTCTTTGATCACGAAGAGTGCCCGCTCTTCCTAGAATTTCAATTCGTCAGACACTCCCTGGTGGAGTTCATGCAATGCTTGAATGGGCAGTGCCGCTAAGTTTAGCGTTGAATTCCTCCCATATGGCGTTGCTACCTGATCCGCCTCAGTAGTAAAACATAGGGACCCTCCTAGAATGGCCACTGTGTGGACTTCTGTGGTTATCACCAACGTCGAAGGTACTATCGGTTTCGCACTTGATGTTGCCACGCTCGCTTGATTCTCGTTCACCTGAATCACGCTTCGTTGAATCACACTCACTTGTACCTATAGCTCTATAAGGCCCTACTGGACTTGTGTCAGTGTTGACTTGTACTGATCCTATATATTTCCCCACATTTCCTTGGTGTCTAATAACACAGTGTCACTGATCTCATCGATGTCCCCCTCAGTGAGGACCATTGGCTCAGTGTTGGAGGTGTTGTCAGAATTCTACTTATTTTGCGTACCTCCAGTGGTGGCTTTCTTCCCCTTCTTTAGGATGAAAGGAGACTCAATATCTTCTGTCTCCTGAAAAGGGTCTGTTCTACCCCACTCTAGTTCCTCCATTTTCGGCTCCTCTTCTTCTACGTGCTCTGGTTCCTGCACAGTATTCTTCTCAAGGTCCATAATGACCTTTTGAGGCACCTTCTTTGTGTCTTCCTTCAATGCATATTTCACAGTCGACATACCCCTTGTGGCCTTCATTGTTTTTCTAGTACCTCGCTAGTCTCCTTCAGCTTCCTCACTGGGATCCAACCACACACTTGACCAATTAGATATTATCGAAAAAATGTCCTACTCCATGACCAAATAGGGCAACTCATACCATGTCCTCTGCATCTTTCTTTGCCTATATATATGTTGTAGAAGTATGCTTTGAAGTTCATAACTTTGTGATATTCATTAAGTAACACGAGTGATAGTCATGGCTTCTGGCTGATCATGATGTGTAGATCCATCTAGAACAACATCCAAAATGATTTATTCTCTACCACCGGACTTGGATCCTTCAATGCCCACAACAAAGCGTACCTCGCCGCTTCGCACAAGTCTAGGTCGACAGTAGGGAACTGTGACTCGTTGGGGTTCTCCAGGCTATCAAAGCAATCAAAAGTAACAACCATGCATAATGGAAGGGTTTCCTCTCTTCCTGGGCCTCGTGACAATCATCCAAAAACTCCTGGTAGAGGTATCCTGCCTAATTAAATGGAACCCCTTGGCTGCACTGTAGAGCTAACTGAATTATTGGGGCTGGCACCTCGTCTGCCCTGCACTTCCTCATAATCTTACCAACCAGAATGGACATGGAAAAGGTGACAACCTTATCAGAAATCAAGCTTACAATGTATCCTCGTGACTTCTTGATGACATTGAAATATTTCTTAACTTGGTTTGTGGGCTTATTTTCTTGAGACTTGTCAACAAAAGCATTGGTAGGGTCTGCTCCTACACATGGCAACGTGGTGATCCTCCTGATCAACATATCATCAATTGGGATCCTCTTCCCAAGCCATAAGGCTCCGTCATGCGCCAAAGCCAGAAATTGGTGCACACATATTGTATAGATGTTGATGCACCTAAAATGAGGCACAAACAACATGTTCAGTAAATCAACATGCTCAATCCTAGATGTCCACTTCCTTGGTTCTACTCTCATTACTCGAGAATCCTCATAGTATACCATCTTTAGGTATTTACTCGGCTCAAAATGAGGGAATTTGGCCTTATCCACCAAATCCTAATCCTCCATGCATAGTTGCAGCACCTTCACTAGCAACTCTCCCTCAAAGGGCACATCTTCTAGCAACAAAGGTGTAAAAATGGGAAATTTTACTGCATCCGGATCCTTTGTTACCTCAACAGTCGTCTTTCTCGATGGAATATATAGAGGTAACCACAAGATTGGCTCGGCCTCATCGACACTTATATCCTCAATTCCTACCTCAAGCTCTTCATCCTCTAAGTCAATCAACTCTAGTGGTTGCTTGTTTTCCCCTTTGTCCATCTTTTCCTTGCTCCTTTGCTCAGCAGGCACCTTCCTAGGTGATTTCCTTAGCGGTGGCCTTCACTGTTTCTTCTGCTTCTTTACTGTTGTTGTTTATGTTGGTTCTACCATTGTTGGTGTTCGCTACTGCAGCTGTGGCCTTCGGCCTTGGTGATCTAGGAGCTGTGGTGGGTGTAGGAGGTGTAGTAGTCATGATGATTGTTAATTCTCATTCCAAGAATTCCTAGTATACATCCTGCCATTCCTCACCAAACATGCAACACTTCTCTCGGCTCAGACTTAGGCACAAAATCTCACAAGATTTATTCAAGAGAAAAAGTGTCTGAATGTAGAGCAGGATGCCATATTTATAGCCAAATTCAAATTTGAATGCCCTGAATGCCTTTAGATCCTCCTTATAAATCTGAGTTTGGTGGTAGATTTCCATAGATACGCTCCTTAAATGCACTTCCCCCGCTCCCTTTAACAACAAAATTGTTGTCAAATCAACTATAGCTTTTCCAATGGTCACATTTTGGGTAGGCTACGTTGGACCCTCCCTTATGGTGCAACTACATTGTCACAGCTTTCTCCACCTGCGTCATATCCCTAAACATCGTGCAACCCTCCTTCTTCAATGGACCTAATCCTCGACATAGTAGTTTATAGTCCTCCACTTCCTTCCAACGGCTTGAAGCACTAAGACTTTCCTGTTTTCATATAGTCATTGCATTCTTGTAGGGGCGGAATCGTCCCTGTATACCTTAAATCTGCTCCCATTAATCCCTCCAGGAAACAACTCCCCATTCAGCTTTGTGAGCTGAACTATGCCACCATCCGAAAAAACCTTGATGACATAGGGTCCCAGCCAATGCATCTAAAACTTCCTAGGAAATTTTGTGAACTTGTTGTCATACATTAGGACCAAATCTTCATTCTTAAAAGTGCACTGCTTAATTTGGTGATCATGCCACGCCTTTTCCTTAAATTTATGCACCTGCTGATGAAAACCAACCAAAAATTGGTCCTCCTCCAATGCAAGTAGCTACGTTAAGCATTCTTGTATGAAATCACGATCTTCCATCTCAATTACTGCTGCGATTCTTAGGTTGGGAACTATATACTCCATTGACATCACTACTTCTTGTCCATATACCAGTATAAATGGTGTTTTCCCTATCAATTTCTTACAAGTCATCCTATATACCCATAGAACCGCCGATATGCGCACATCCCAGTCATTCCTATTAACATTGTATATCTTTGTTAAGGCATTCTCCAATATTTTGTTAAAATATTTGACAATTCCATTTGCTTGGGGATGATACAATGTACTCTTCTGATGGTGCATTTTAAACTCTTCTGTCAACGCCTCAATTGTTTCATTCAAGAAATACAAACTTAGTCACTCATCAGGATCTTCGGGCATCCAAACCATGACAAAATATACTCGAATATAAACTTAACAACAATTTCCACGCTGCAATCCTTCATGGGTTGTGCCTCAACCCATTTGGTCAAGTAGTATGTTGGAGTGATAATATAATGTGCACCTAGCTTCTTCCCTATTGGATTAATTGGTCCAACAAAGTAAATTTCTGATTTATCAAATCCTTGCAGTGTTACCTGTGGGTTTAATGAAAATTCATCCTTTTGCGATGGTCTTCCAGTCCTCTCACACACATCGTACACACTGCAGTACTCCTTAGAATCTTTATGTATCGTAGGCCACCATAATCCTGCGGGCAAAATCTTCTGCACATTTACCTTACCTGCATAGTGTCCTCCTGTGACACAATAATATGCTTAAGACAAAATATTGTTTCATTCATACTCATGTACATATAAGTGGAGAACTTCATCCGGTCCCATCTTATATAAGTGTCCTTCAATCACTGAAAAATCTGCATCCCTGACTATTAGTTCCTTCTTTGTTGTGTTGGGTATCCTTTAGGAGTTATGACAGTAGATAGAAAGTAAATAATGTCTGCAAGATGTTGTTCAACAACTCTGACAATGAAGAGTTGCGCGTTAGGTAACCCTTCATCAATATTAGAGGGTTCTTCGCTGGTCTCGATCCTAAAGAGGTGACCAGGTCCAAGATTCAACCTCCCTGGCTTAACTTTCACTTCAAAATCATACTCCTGGAAGTGAAGCAACCATATACATATATTCCCCCCCAACACAGGCTTATTAACCAGGTATGTCAATGCAAAATAATTTGTGTACATTTTAAGGTGCGCACCTAGCAGATAATGCATGAATTTTTGTAGTGCATATACTATGGCCAATCCTTATTGCTATGTGGTTGAATATTTTTTCTCCACCTTAGATAGTCCTACTTGCAAAGGCAATCAAATGGTGAATATATCCTTCACCTGGTTGAGTTAAAACAACTCCCAACACTGTACAAGATGCATCAATATGCACATGAAATTCTTTCTTCCAATATGGGAATACTAGGATTGGAGTTGTAACCATCTTCTCCTTAAGAGCATCCAAGCTCTTCTAACCGTCATCATCCCAGCAAAACATAGCATCCTTCTTCAACAACCTCTCCATTGGCACAGTGATCTGTGCATATTCCTTTATAAACTTCCTGTAATACCCTATATGACCCAAAGTTGCACATATCTACTTTAAATTCTTGGGTGGATCCAAATTGATAATTACAACAACCTTGGAAGGGTCTAACATCAATCCCTGCTTACATACGACATGTCCTAACAGTATTCCATATGGTACACAGAAAATACATTTCTTCAAATTCAAGGAAATTTGATACTTCCTGCATGTATCCAACATTGGTGCAGACTATAAACATGTTCCTTGACTAGCCCAAATACTGTCCAATCATCGAAGTAGACCGCCAAAAACTTGTGAATAAATTCCTTGAATGTTGCAACTTCCACCCTTGAAAATATCACAAGAGCATTTTTCAGTTCGAAAGGCATAACTGTATATTGGAATGAACCCCACTCTGTAGTGAAGGTAGTCTTGCTTCTATCCTCTGTCGCAATCTTAATTTGGTGATATCCTAAAAATCCATCTATGAACGAATAAGCCTCCTATCCACCAACGTTTTCTGGAACTTCATCTGTAAAAGGCATAGGAAAGGGGTCATGCATGCATGCATCATTTAACTTCCATAGATCTATGTAGATCCTTATATATATATTTTTTTCTTTTCCTGGACCACCATCAGACTGACCCATTCCGACTCTTCTACTAACTCAATTGTACCTATCACGAGCATCTTATCCAACTCTTCTCTTACCTTTTCCTTGTACTTGGGGTTCAGTCGATATGGGTGCTGCTTAACCAGCTTCACACTTGGCTTTAAATTTATCTTCATCATACCCAAATCACCTATTATACCCTTCAATCCAGAGAACTTTGTTGGAAATATTGATATTTGTACAATAATTCAACAACCTTGCATATCATGTCTTCATCCAAATAGTCACCAATATGCATGAACTTGGTTCTTCTTCTGAGCCAATATTTACTTGTTTTTTCTTTATCGATTGTGATATATCAGGGATCTCTACATCAGGTCCTACAACTTCGCGCAATAACATTGCAACATTGCAAAGCATGTTGTAGCTGCGCACTCCAGTCAGGCTGCATCCAAGTTATAGGTTCTATTGGTGTTTGGAAGATCATTACCTTAATCTCCTGACGCGCCTCATAAATGCATTCAAACCCGTCTTCAAAGTTGAATGTTAGCAGGAAACTCTCCTTCATTTCATCCCAATCAATAGTCCTATGTCGTAACTATGTTTCTAAATACCACTTCATTGGTATAAGGTCTAAGGTATGAATAAAGATATGTACCCACTTTGGTTGAGGTACCTCCCCCCAAGACTTAGTCCATTGACCCATATGTTCGCCCAGGTCATCCTTACCTATATACCTTTCACTGAGCCATGTTTTTGTGTAGCCAAATCTTAATCTCATCAGTTTACAATATTCTTTCCAATCAGCAATATTATCCTTGTGGGTTCCCCACCATCTTGCAGGCATAGCTCTTAAAGCCAAATCTAGAGCCTGGAGCCTATGCACCTCTGGTACATCTATTTCAAAATGGTCAAGAAAAATATTGACATCATCTAGCCCATCATAATAAGGCAATTTACGTACCTCAGTTGATATACAATGCAAAGACTTTGTAAGCCTATTGGATCATATTGTAGAGACCTCATGTAACTGATTCTGCCTGTTTTCTAATTCTTCATCTGAGTCTGATTGGCATGAACTATCCTTCTCCCAACAGATCCATCCAGCTGTAGTGGGATTGATCCAGTATTCATCTCATGCAGTGAGCTTATATACGTGATCAATGTCTTCGTCATAATAGTCATCACAGACTAGCTCTGTGTATCATGCACCTTTAGGTTTGGTCAATTTACTGTCCTAAATTACTCTACATAAGTTATCAATCCGGGTATCATAAACTGATGAAGTGTAGTGCACTGTTTGTGCTAGATGACCTTTCTTACTTCATTATTTTTATGTTTTATGTTGTTTTGGGGGGTTTTTGAGTCCTTTAATCCCTAATGATGCACAATGTAACTATCAAACTCTTAAATCTAACTTCTGTAAAGACCGCTAAAAAATCTAAAAATGAGAAACAAAAGAGCTTAAGGAAGACTTGAGAGCAAAGTTTAAGCAAGAAATGAAAACAAAGTTTATATTCTTGTTTTATCATTATTCCCAAATCATAATCGTACAAAAACTAAAAGTGAAATTGCAACTAGTGTTTAATCTATCATAGAAACAAAGCTAAATGAAATAATGAATTACCTTGCCTCTCAATTTTGGGAGAAAATATCCTTGTGATGACATTTGAGGATTTGTAGGAATGTAGAAAAGACTCATTGCATGAATGAAGGATTCAACCACTTAGTTTAAGATGAGATATCAACTAGAATTGCTCTTCAGAAACATTCATTAACACCATGAGTCAATAAACTAGCAATAAAATTACAAGAACAGTAATGGCACTGATCAGTCTATTTGAAAATTGAAAGACTAGTAAAGCAATAAATGAAATAAACTAAATTATATTACTGAATTTCAGCTTCTAACTGTTGATAAAATCTATAAAGAAATTGAGCAAAAAGAAACTATTCTGCACTAAAAGAAGTTATTTTGCATTAGTGAGAAAATGATAAAAGTTGCATTATAAACAAGGTTAGTACCAAAATGATTATGAACATTGTGATGAATTTGCAGTTTAACTAGAAAAGACAAAACAAAATGAAATAAAACCTCATTCAGTGTAGGGGCCCTCTGCACCTGATCAGGTTATGCATGCTTTAATCATTCTCCAAGGAACCCTTTCAAATATCCATAAAACACATGGTCTTCATATTAAAAACAGGGAAATAAGTTTCAAAATTACAAAGAGGTAAGTCCGTGCTTGATACATGAGGAAATTCAAACTCCTTTTGAGTCCCTTACAACTGATATTTAAAGAAAAATCCTAACTATCCTTTGAGAGAATTTAGCTACAGGTGTTCCACGTATTACAATAGTTTTGCGTGAATGGATTGATCATCTACAGGTGACTTTAAGTCAGCAAGGTAGTTGCGTGAAACAGTTATCACCGGTGGCTAGTTCAAGTAAATGCTGCAATAGAAGCTGTTGGATTTATTAAATAGCTACGAAGAATGGACACAAATTCCTATTGGACACAGAGTGCTATTGCTTCTGGGTTTCTTCATTTGACTCCACCTTTGACTGTGGTCTTGAGATGATTTCTTTGTTGATTTGGACTGGTTGACTAGGATATGATCCATGTCGTGACCATTCCAGAGATGCCCATGTGGTCGGTTTCCTCCTTTGACACCTGTAACCTGTTGAAGCATGAAGGTAGCTATAGAACAACTGATTAGTTGTAGAATATGCTACGTTCCATAGCTAAAAGACAAAAATTTATTCAAATAGAAAAACATAAAAGTATAACATGTAAATCACTAAATGTCATCCTTAAGGCAATATATACTGGTCATTGATGATAAGAATGCAATTTCTTCATGGAAAAAGAAAGAAAAGGGATGAGAAGAGTTGTTAGGGAAAGAGTAGTTTTAAGGCTCAACATACCCCCATTGCAAAACTGTTGCATGTCCCCATGCAATAAAAAATGTGAACTTCTCCCTCCTACTGCATTTGTTTTGACACTTTTGCCAGCACATCCAACTTCCTCTTCTTACTTCTCTTTGCATTGACTGCCATCCTTGGCTTCCACATAAGAATTTTGTATTTGAGGTTAATAAATGTTATGCTCAGGTTCTTATTTTTCCTTTTCAGCTTCCTGCTTTTCTTGTACAATAATCCCAATTGTAGCATTGTGTTGACATGAATAGCTCTATCTAGCTTGTTTTGTTCCCTCAAGGTTTCATTTTCTTTTTGGATGTGCCTATTCAGAATTTCTAGCTCAGATATTTCTTTTTTGAGAGAGCTAGTTAAAGTTTATTGTTGGGTGACAGGCTACTCTGGATTAGCTGAAGTTACTGGATATATCGAGGTATTATTTTTCTCTAATGACTCTATGTAGTCATAGATTTGTTGTTGTACTAGATCTATGCCAGGAGAAGCTCTACTTGGGCTGCCTTCAAAATTCTGTGGGGGAGAGTTCTGTGGACTGTGTTCAAATGGAATACTATCAGGACATTGAGCTGGGGTTTCTTCTTCTAAGTTTATGAATTGGACTTCTTTTGATGTCACCCTCTTCACCTTACCTCGGAGTCTAGAGCTCCACCTCAAGTTTTTAAAGCCTATGGTTTCTTCCTTTATGTCCTTCTTCTTCTTTGATTTCTTCTTATTTTTCTTGATTTGCTCCTTGATCTTGGTCAGTCTTTTAGAGAGTAGTTGTTCATCTTCTTGAGGTGATGAAGGTTCAGGAATTTCCTCATTGATTTCTTCAGTCCTCTCCTTCATTTTTCTCTTCTGTTTAGTCTGCTTCCTAACCTTTGGTTTAGGAGCTATCTCTGCATCATCTTTTTGCGAGGAGCTTTGAATATGAATGCTGGTCTTTCTCTTTCTACTTCTCTTAACATGACTTCCCTTAGATGCATCTGGAGCATCCTGGAAGAAATTTCTTACCAATAAATCTTCCCATGTATCCCCTATATTGCTTAAATGGAATTCTACTAGAATATTCACTAACCCATGATGATACAGAGTTGCTTCTATTGATTCAATTTTCTTTTGAACATTTGTTGCCATCCTTCTTAGTCTGTTGAGAAGGAAAAAGGGAAGATTGATGGTTCCATTCTCTAAAAAATTCATTAACAGGCGTATATGGTAAACAGACATAGACCCAAATCTTCCTTCACGTGTAATGAATTTTTGCAATATTAACAACATGTTACTCCATTTATTCTTGAAAGCTGAAATAGGAATACCCTTTCTAAAGATTGTAACATCCATACCTGAGTTTTTAAGGATCGCCTTCCAAGATTCATCATGAAATTCCTTGTTTTTAAACCATCTTTCTCCTAGTCTTGGGAGCTCTGTTGCTTATGCTATGAAGGATTCTGTGACTGCAAACTTGATATCCCCTATCTCCACTTCTGTGCCACCAAATGATCTTGTAAAAGATTTAGTAATTTCCTTGTGGTAGCCGTCAAAATTTTCAATAAAACATAACCATTCGGCCTTCTCTAGCATTCCTTTACGCTGTGGATAGACCTCCATATATTTTACTCCTACGAGCTTTGTTCTGACAATAAGCCCCATATCCTCTGTTTTCGGTTACCCTTCAAAATTACTCTCACTGTCTAAGAAATGGAATGACTGCGTATATGGAAATAGGAAGACTGTGTATATGAAAATAGGAAGACTGTGTGTATGGAATGACTGTGTGAATATGAGAGAAAAAATTAAGAGTTTGCATGCAATAAATAGACAGTAAGGGTTTAGAGAGTCGTAGATAGGTAGGTCACGTCGTTGTTTTTACCATTAATAGGTGTAGTTATGGAGGACCATTTGAGTACAGGTTATCGAGTTTGAAGCAATGATTTGTTATGAAAAATCATTGAGATTGTTTGTCATTAAAGATGGAAGATATGGCGGAGACATCGTGGCGGTCAAATCAAATGATGATTGGTTAAGGAGACATGTGATCATACATACTATACAAACTTATGTTTTCAAATTTCTTTTTGAAATAAATTTTTGCATTTACCTTTGGAACCTTTACCTTCCGTTTGCTAATTTTTTGATGTTGATCCACAGGTGCCTTGAGCTTGATTTCTTCAGAAATTTGATTTTTCTTCAATCTCCTGCATACATGGTTTTATTATGAACTGTACACTTATGCCTGAATTGATAAGCAAATTGTAGCTGCAGAATCAGATTAGCTGTAGAACAGAGTCAGCTACAGAACGTGAAACATAAAGTAAAATATGGCTTATGAATAAATGAAATGGAAATGGTTGTGTTAGTGAAAATAAAATGAGATGTAAGACAAGATGATAAATGAAAATGGAGATGGAGGAAATACTGGAAAAGGAGAATTTATTGGTGAAATATGGCAATGGAATGAAGTGAAACTGTAAAAATAAAACAGAGTGAAGTGAGATGAGATAATGAATTTTGCAGAATACAGAGTGACTGTGGCTTTTTGTCACCACTTATTATAGAAAGGAAATGGAAAATATAGGGTGTCAGAAACCTCTAATTTTCACCCTGTATTTTTTGTATAAGCATGCCAATCAATGATTGGTTTTCAACCTTACACATATTTTTTTTTTTAGATAGAAAAAATAAAGACTAATTTGGTGAAGAAGAAGGATTTTTCTTCACTAACCTTATTTCAGAATTGTTCTGGAAGATCTTGATGAACTCCTCCTTTGAAATTGGTTTTTGATATATTTTTAATCTATGACCATTCACAAGAAGAGGAGTTTGATTCTCATCTACTATTCTAATTCTCACTTCTCCATTACTAAAAACTTTTTCAATCTCATATGGCCCAATCCAATGAGTTTGAAACTTTCCTTGAAAATCTTTAAACTTTGAATCAAATAACAACGCCCAATCTCCCTCTTGAAACATCTTGTTCTTGATATATTTGTCATGCCATTTAACCCTTTGTTGTCGGGCTATACCAGTCCTTTGAATTGCCTCTTGTCTGATTTCATCAAGTTCATTTAATTGCTCCAGTATATGCTTTTGAGCCTCTGATAAATTCAACCCCAATTGGACTACCATCTTGAAAGTTTTGATTTGGAACTCTATAGGGAACAAGACTTGTTTCCATAAACAAGTTCACAGGGTGTATGTCCTGTTGTGTTCCTCCATGTAGTTCTATAGGCCCATAAGGCTTCAGGAAGCCCTTCTGCCCAATCTCTTCCATGTAGATGCACAATCTTGGTGATGATTCCTTCAATCACTTTATTTATAGACTCCACTTGACCATTTGCTTGTGGATGATAGGGAGTAGATTTCCTATGCTTGATCTTGTATTCCTCCATAATCCTTCTGCCATGTTGGATGTGAATTGAGATCCTTGATCTGTCACAATTTCTCTTGGAACACGAAAATGAGTAAAGATGTCCTCAAAAATAAAATTAACTACAGATTTTTCATTAGAAAAAGGTAATGCTTTGGCTTCTACCCATTTGGTGACATAATTAGTGCATACCAATATATAATTTTTCTACTTAGATGGAGGATTAATTGGTCCAATAAAGTCTAAAGCCCACTTTTTAAGGGTTCGATAAGTACCTGAGTTTGTAATGGCATTTCATTTGAGGGAGCAGGTTTCCCTACCCTTTGGCAGCTATCACATCTTCTGACATATTTAGCATCCTTGAAGATGGATAGCCAATAATATCCTAAATAAAGGATTTTATACGCTATCCTCTTGTCAATAAAGTGTCCACCACACGACTCATCATGACATGCTTTGAGAATATCAGGCATTTCATCTTCCCTGACACACCTTCTGATCATAATATTTGGCCTTGTTTTATACAATTCGTTAGTGATCCATGAATATCTTGCACTTTCCTGAATAATTTTTCTTTTCTATCTAGGAAACAAATGTGAAGGTAACTTTCCTGTGACCAATTAATTAGCAACATCTGCAAACCAAGGAGTTTGAGTAGTTACTGCAAAAAGATATTCATCAGGAAACTTATCTTCAACCGGAGAAACTTCTTTGATATTCTGAATCCTGGACAAGAAATCAACAACCGTGTTTTGTTTTCCAGGTCTATCTAGCATAATAATGTTGAATTCTTGCAAAAGTAAAAGCCATCTTGTAACTCTTCCATTAGTAATAGGTTTATTCATCAAATATCTAATTGCAGAGTGATCTGTATGAACAAAGGTTTCATAGCCTGTTATATAGTGTCTGAACTTGTTAATTGCATGAACAACAAATAAAAAATCCTTTTTAGTCACAATATAATTCAACTTAGTGGGAGTCAAATTCTTACTTGTATAGTAAATGGCATAAGGAATCAAATATTTTTGTCCCAATAAAGCTCCCAGAGCTATATCTGAAGCATCTGTGGAAATATGGAAAGGGAGTTTCCAATTTGGACGTCTTAAAATAGGTGCTTCAGAAATTTTTGCTTTCAAGGTTTCAAATGCTAATTGGCAATCAGGATTCCAACTGAATTCACAATCTTTTGTAAGCAATTTGAAGAGTGGAAATGCTATTTTAGTGAAGTTTTCTATAAATCTTTTATAGTATCTTGTAAATCCTAGAAAACTTCTAACATCCTTTTGGAAATTTGGAATTGATAACTTAGAGATGACTTCAACTTTAGATTTGTCAAATTTAATCCCATCTCCTGAAATGTGATGTCCGAAAACAATACCTTCTGTAAACATCATAAAACATTTTTCATGGCTTAGTGAAAGGTTTGTTTCTTTACATATTTTAAGAACTTTTTCCAAATTTTCCAAAGCTTCCTCAAATGTGTTTCCATAGACTATAAAATCATCCATATATACCTCTACACAATCATGTATCAGATAAAAAAAAATTCCTCGCACTGCTCTTTGGAATGTTGTAGGTGCATTACATAATCCAAAATGAAGTACTCGCTAGGAAAAAGTTCCCCATGGACATGTAAATGTGGTTTTATCCTGATCCTCAGGTGGTACCTCAATTTGATTATAACCACTAAAACCATCCAAGAATAAGAAATACTTTTTACCTGCTAATGTATCTAATACTTGATCTATAAAGGGAAAAGGAAAATGATCTTTAAGGGTTGCTTTATTCAATTCTCGGTAATCAATGCACACCGTCCATTTACCATTCTTTTAAGGCACAATTGCTAAAGGAGAAACCCATTGGCTATCTGAAATTGGGTAAATGAAGTTTACATTTAGCAATTTTTGGAGCTCTTCTTTTACAATCTCCCTAAGATTTGGATTCATCCTTCTCTGAGGTTGTCTGATAGGTCTACTATTTTCCTCAATATAGATATGATGGATACAAGTCTTAGGATCAATGACTTTCATGTCGGTGTATTCCCATGCAAATGCAGCAGAATGTTTTTGTAATGTTTTGGTTAGCTCTTCTTGTTGTAGTTTCTCCAAGTTTTTGTTTATGTTCAATGTCCTACCTAGAAAGATTTCAATTGTAGAGCTACTAAACTCTTCCATAGAATAGAGAGACATCTGCCTAGATGACAAGTATTCAACATTAGATTTTTCTTGAAATTGTGCATGATCATATTCTAAAGATGTTTCAAAATTTTCCAATGTATTCAAAATTTGACTATATTCACTAATTTCTGAAATAGTAAAGAGAGGCTAAATATCATCTTCATCATCAATCCATTCCTTGTCATCTATTTCTGTGATTGCTTTTGTTGGAGGATACAAAGTAAATTTCTTTGTTGAACTACCATCAGAAATATACATGTCACCAGATCTACAGCTAATAAAAGCATCAGCTGTGGCCAGCCAGGGTCTTCCTAGTATGAGTGGTGTCTTCCTAGATTATTGTTGGGAGTTAAGATCATGAAATCAATAGGATATTCCCAAGAATCTAAGGACACTGAAATATCTTCTAATACACCATATGGTTTGATTACTGATCTATCTGCAAGTTTTAGTAAGGTAGGTGTGTAAAGAAGATTAGGAATTTTAAGCTACTCCATCGTTTGTCTACTCATAATGTTTATTGCTGCCCCTAAGTCAATCAATGTATTTGGAATTTCAGTTCCATTTATATGTGTCTTGACAATTGGTCTTCCTGGATCCACATATTTTTGTAAGGCAATTTTTCCCATCATTATGTCTGTTATTTTTCCTACCAAGTGAATTCTTTTGTTTCTTTTGCTTTTCTTCCTGGCCTTTTTATGCTCAAATCCTTTATTGTTTTGGCTAAAATAGGAATTTCTCTAATGGCTTGTAGCGAAGGAATTTTGATACAAACATTCTTCAATTCATCTAGAAAATCATAGTTGGGCAACAAGATCTGTTTTTCTACCCCACTATCAATTTGTAGTCTTTCAGGAAAAGGAGGTGTAGAAGTAGATGATGGTTTCTCAATGATAGGAGTTGTGTTTACTAGTTCTTTTTATTTTCCTTTTTCAATGTTTTGGTTTTGGAGAGATGTTCCCTCAAAACTTTTATTGACTTTTAGAGAATTTTCCTCAGAAATATCTTATTCTTGAATAACTACAGAAGGTCTTTCCTTTTCTAATATCCTTCCAGATCTTAGTTGCACATCATTAAGATCTAGAGGAGTAATCATGTAAGTTGGAAATTGTTGTCCTTCTACCATGTAAGCATTCTAAGGGTTTTTATTGTTGGGGTTTGGTAATGGTTGGGCAAATAGCTGATTTGGTTTCTGCTGAAATGGTATTAAGAGTTGGGGATTTGGTTTTGTTGTGGAGGTTGTTGTGGAAATGGTAATGAAAGTTGAGGGTTCTGATTTGGAAGTTGTGGCTGTTGATTTTGTTGTTGATTATGTGGGGGCAGAAAATTTTGATAGGATGGAGGATATTGATAATATTGAGAAAATCTCCCTTAAGGATTTTTTACTCCTTGTGCCCACTATTGAGATTGAGGTTGAGGTTGAGGTTGAGGCCAAGGGTGCTGCTAAGAATTCCAGTTTGGTGGGGGTTGAAGATACATTTGATTGTTAAATACCTAATTTTGTGTCCCCAATCAAGGTCTTCTTGTAATAAAACAAAGAGATCCTGCAGAATTTGGCATTGTTTCCTCTTGAAAGACAACCTTAAGACCTGGGATTGAAGGAAAACCCTTGGTCTCATCGCTTTCCAAACAAATCATACAAGTTTCTACAATTTTTGCATCTAGAGGACATTCCCTTAGAGCATGTTTTTTTCTACATTTTGGACAAAAAATGGCTAAAGCATCAACCTCTGTTTTCTGCTTGTTTTGAATTTTAAGGGTGTCTAATTACTCACTAAGGCTCCCTAAAATATTAGTTTTAAACTCATTAAGCATATTGTCAATTTATGCCCTACTTATAGATCCAGTTGCACATTTGTTTGCTCTAACAAGATAAGGATCTCTCGACCCTTTCCCTATTTTAGATTTCCCCCTTAAGAGATGAACACATAGCTCTCCTATATCACTCAATGGAAGTTGAGATACATCTCCCTTCCCCATCATGTTAAGGATATCTATTCACTCATCTCTAATGGATTTTAATAAAAGAGCTTTCAAAGTTTCTTCATTTAAATTGTTCATCTTTGCTCTTTTCAAATTATAGTTGAATCTCTCAATCAAATCTTCTAAGTTTTCATCCTCTCTTTGCATCATTTTGAACACCTCACCTTATAATTGTTAGGCATGAAATAATCCAACTACCTATCCAAAAATGCCTTTTTAATATCATTCCATGTTCTGATGGATTGAGTGACTAACCCCATGATGCATTTCAAAGTAGTTCCTTTCAGTGTTGAAGGAAACAATTTAAGTTTTTGAGAGTCTTCTAGATAGTCATAAGTTCTGCACAAGACTTCAAACTCAAACAAAAATGTTTTAGGGTCCTCATTTCTCAACCCATAGAAGTTTGGGAGGACAAAAGGTGAGATGTTTTTCATTGTGGCATATGTTTCCTCATCCACTATAGGGAATCCAAAAGAGTTATCTATTTCCCTATTTCCTCTACCTCCTCCATTATTTCCTCTACCTCTCCCTCTACCTCCTCCTCCAAATAGTGAGAATTATCCATCTTGTTCTTCTTCTGCCATTATAGTTTCTTCAGAGTCAGTATAGGGTTCAACTTGTAAGGTTATTCCATCCTCCTCTGATTCTTCTATTAATGGACTATGGGAGAGAGGTTCTACTTCTTATTCTCCACCAGGTACTTCTAATTCTTCAACTATAATGGGCTCTCCTGTGGAGGTAAGAAAAACTAGTCCTACTGTTGGAGATTCGAAATTTTTCTCCCATAGGACAGTCTTGGTAGAAGAAGTAGGAGATTCTTCGGATTGGATTTCTGCCCTTGGAATTTCAGGAGTCCTATGGCTGGGAGTATGAGTTTTGGATGGAGGTTTGTCTTTTCTTTTTCTCGGTGGAGTGGATGGTGTTATAAGAATCAAACTTTTGCCCCTAGCTATAAATCTACCCCTAGAGTCTCTTTCTCTATGCATGCCATTTTTTTTTTTGAATGTAAGAGATAAGGCTACGTAGTTACACTTCCCTCGAAATGACGCCAAAATGTTTCGTCAATTTAGTGTCCTAAATTACTCTACATAAATTATCAATCCGGGTATCGTAAACTAATGAAGTGTAGTGCACTGTTTGTGCTATATGACCCTTATTACTTCGTTATTTTTATCTTTTATGTTGTTTTGGGCGTTTTTGGGTCCTTTAATCCCTAATGATGCACAATGTAACTATCAAAATCTTAAATCTAACTTCTGTAAAGACTGCTAAAAATCTAAAAATGAGAAACAAAAGAGCTTAAGGAAAACTTGAGAGCAAAGTTTAAGTAAGAAATGAAAATAGCGTTTCTATTCCTATTTTATCATTATTCCCAAATCATGATTGTAAACTGAAAGTGAAATTGCAACTAGTGTTTAATATATCATAGAAACAAAGCTAAATGAAATACTTAATTACCCTGCCTCTCAATTTTGGGAGAAAATATCCTTGTGATGACATTTGAGGATTTTTGTACTTCATTATTCTAGGAGAAAATAAATGCAGGAATGCAGAAAAGACTCATTGCATGAATGAAGGATTCAAACACTTAGTTTAAGATGAGATATCAACTAGAAGGGTTCTTCAGAAACATTCATTAACACCATGAGTCAATAAACTAGCAATAAAATGACAAGAACAGTAATGGCACTAATCAATCTATTTGAAAATTGAAAGACTAGTAAAGCAATAAATGAAATAAACTAAATTATACTACTGAATTTCAGCTTCTAACTGCTGATAAAATCTATAAAGAAATTAAGCAAAAAGAAAGTATTCTGCACTAAAAGAAGCTATTCTGCATTAGTGAGAAAATGATAAAAGTTGCATTATAGACAAGGTTAGTACCAAAATGATTATGAACACTGTGATGAATTTGTAGTTTAACTAGAAAAGACAAAAGAAAATGAAATAAAACCTCATTCAGCACAGGGGCCCTCTGCAACTGATCAGGTTATGCATGCTTTAATCAATCTCCAAGAAACTCTTTCAGATATCCATAAAACACACGATCTTCATATTAAAAATAGGGAAATAAGTTTCAAAATTACAAAGCGGTAAGTCTATGCTTAATACATGAGGAAATTCAAACTCCTTCTGAGTACTTTACAACTGATATTTAAAGAAAAATCCTAACTGTCCTTTGAGAGAATTTAGCTACAGGTGGTCCACCTATTACAATAGTTCTGCATGAATGGATTGATCAGCTATAGGTGACTTCAAGTCAGCAAGGTAGTTGCGTGAAATAGTTATCACTGGTGGCTGGTTCAAGTAAATGCTGCAAGAGAAGCTATCAAATTTATTAAATAGCCACGAAGAATGGACAAAGAGTCCTATTGGACACATAGTCCTATTTCTCCCAGGTTTCTTCATTTGACTCCACCATTGATTGTGGTCTTGAGCTGGTTTCCTTGTCGATTTGGATTGGTTGACTAGGATAAGATCCATGTCGTAACCATTCCAAAGATGCCTATGTGGCTGGTTTCCTCATTTGACACCTGTAACATGTGGAAGCATGAAGGTAGCCGTGGAACAATCGATTAGTTGCAAAATAGGCTGCGTTCTGTAGCTAAAAGACACAAATTTATTCAAATAACAAAACATAAAAGTATAACATGTAAATCACTAAATGTAATCCTTAAGGCAATATATACTGGTCATTGATGATACGAATACATTTTCTTCATGGAAAAACAAAGAAACGGGATGAGAAGAGTTGCTAGGGAAAGAGTAGTTTTGAGGTTCAACAGCTGGATCTAATGGAACAACCACTCTCAAGTCGTTCTTTTTAATCACCATGCTTCACTTCTTTAAATTAATAATAGCATTCATATCAAAAGCACAATCAATCCCGAGCAATGCTAGGTATGGATTACTATCATCTACTATTTCAATAACTTTAATTTCTGTGAGCACACTGGCTCCCTCAATATCTACAACCACTCCATGCAGGCTACCTGTCATAATTATCTTTTGTTGGTTTTCCATGTGCAACTGGATTGGCGACCATTGCAACTAAGGTTTCCCCATATGTTCCCAAGTCTGCTTTGGCAGTCCATTAGTGTCAGTTCCTAAGTATAGAATTACCTATTTCATGTCAAAACCACCAATTTGTGCTGTCAACTGCTTCTCCCTACCAGTCCTCTACTTGCTTCGGTTCACCTTATTCACTGCACATTGTTCTGGTAACAACTTGTCCTTGATAGCACAATTATCTATCAGTTCTTGTAGTCCTTCAAATGCCTTTTGATCCCTCAACAACTTCATGCATGTCTGCATAAATGACTTCAGCACCGTGGGATCAGAGTCCTCCGTCGTAGTAATTTCTTCAGATTTCTCTTTTCGTGGGACTATTTAGATTTGAGTTTTAGACGTAGAAACTCCTGGATCCATAAAAAAATTTCTTGCCTCCATAAATGTCTCCTTTTCTCTTTGTAAGTCAAATCCAACATTCTTCTCACCAGCTCTGTGAACCCATGTATCTGATAGCGGTTGCTTGCCTTCCACCTTATCTTCACCAGTGGCTATACTACTTCACATGACTATATTGACACTAGGATTGTCTTCGTGAAGCTTGTGTCATCTGAATGTTTTGCGTCGGCTATTGGTTCTTATTTTCTTGCATATTTGCTTATAATACAAGACAATCTTCTATAACATGATCAAATTGCTCACAATATTGACAAGAAGGATGGGTTAGATTCTGATAGTTGCATGCAAAATGTCCTGGTTTTCCATAGTTGTAGTAGATGATCTGGCTTCGAGCTCTTCCAACGCCTCCTCCTCATTCCTTTTCCCCGTCATTGGAATCTTCCATGAGCTGCAGGTGAGCCTTGATCATTCTATGCATGGGGTTTAGACTCCATCCTATACATTGGGGTTTTTTCTATCATCAAGTCATAACTTGACAATCTCTTTTATCACGACCAACCGATTTACAAAATTTTCAAAATAGTTACTTTGGTGACTGTACAAACTTTTGCAGTAGATAACACTTGTCTGTTGGATGTAGTCCTGACACTTGGCGATACTACATGAGACACTTGAACTGATCCGTGATCCAACAGGAGGCTCTAGTTTCAGTGGGTTGCGACCTCCCGTGGCTATATAGTCCTGATACATAGGGCATTGATCCCTATAGTGGCCTACAACTTTGCACTTTGTGCACCAAACTTCAAGGCATATTCCCGACTGAACCTCCTTTCCCTTCTTTAGATCCTACAACTCCATATGCAAGCCTACTAACTGTGACTGGATCCATTGGACTCCTATATTCATGTCCTATATTGGAGAAGCCTCTAGCTTCATCGTGATATCTAATGCTTCGGCCTGAGATCCGATCTTTTGTTGAGACAAAGGAAATCTCAAGTGTCGCAATAACATAGCTATGTACCATTCCTTATGTTTTTTTTCTTCTGAAATTTGAACATTAGATTATCTCAGTAAGCACTTCAACCTTTGATCTGTATCCCACGTAGACTCGTTAATTGTCTTCTTGATCTCCTTTAATTAAGTAATACACTAAGATTTTTATTTAGGCTTTCTAAATTTTGCATTCAACGCAGTCTTTGTCTCAGCTAACGTAGCATTCAGATTGGTTGTACTATATTTGATATACCATGTAAGTGCTCTATCATGTAGCATTATAATCAATTGCATTTTCTTCGTTTCATCAACATTGACCTACTGTGCCTTCCACATAACTTCTGCTATGAACCAAAACTGATCAGGATCCTCTGATTGCTAACCCTTGAATACATGAATTTTCATTGTATTTGCCATATTGAATAATGAAGGTAGAGGTGGATGTGGAGGCGTAGGTATAGGTGTATAAGGTGGTGGGGGAGGTGGAGGCGGAGTGGATGGATGCAGAATCCCAAAGTTCCCTGACCTTCTATCTACGGTGCACCTCTGGGTGTGTTAGGGTTTGTCATTTCTTCTTCACAGTCTGATTCACCCAATAATGGACTATACTCACCCTCAATATATTTGTCCCAATCGGCTTTGAATGTTTTTTCACTTCACATAGATCTGGTCTGACCTCTTCTAAACATTAATCCATAGGCATAACACCCTTTTCTCATAACAACATTTTAATCCAGAGCTTCAAGGAATTCATATACATACCTCTTGCACCTTTGAAAAATCGGTGTTAAGCTTTGCTATAATATACAAATGTGTCAATTGCAAATTCAGTGATGAAACTGCCCAAAATAATATCGATCCAATAGTCGACAACCCTTACAACCTTATGATTAGACTTTTCAAGACGCTTGATCAGTTTAGGAGTCCACACCGGATGTTCGTCACGTTTCCAAGTGGGTTCATTGTCTGCTAATTTTGAAAGCCACTCGTGCAGTTCGTTAGCGAATGATGCGAAAAATATCTTGTGCTCTTTTATGTAGATATATCTCTATAACCACCTATATTTTGACGAGTGTGGATTCCAATTTCCCTTAGTTTCAAACTCATGCAACTTCTGATCTACCCAATTATGGAGTTTTTTCTTAGTTGGTCTCCATGGACGCCACATCCCACAGATAGATCCTGGTCCTGATAATGGAACCATTTGTTGATTTGAGGGGGCTTGGACCCAGGTTCAGAGTTAGCTATGCTAACCAACAAAGCCATACCCTACCAACCCTTTCAGCAACAATCTGCTTAGCCCAGATCACAGTCTCACCCAAGGCAGTATTGGGGGATGCTAGAACTAGGTTTCTACACACAGAAAGCTATGTGATGTAGAAGCAAGGCATTTCTTTAATCCAGGGCCCAATCCGGCCTTCACGACCCCTTATCTTTAGAATCACTGAATTAAAGTGATTTCTAATTAAATAGATCTATTAGCTTTGCCTAATTGTTCTAACATGCATAAGTTATCATACAAAAGTATATCTGGACCTTCGCAATGCAATTAAAAAAATGTTACAGAGAATCGAATCATAACTGAGCATCAACACAGAAATAGATAAATATACGGAGAAGGCACAAAATTGTTTCAAATAGGCATTATTAATTCACATATTCAATGAATACACTTCTCCTAACCCTACACCTATAGCTATAGGGGCCTGCGCACTTAACTGCGTACTTGCTAAGGTATCCACACACTCAGCTGCAGGAGTCTTCCCCTTCGCTAGAATACAAAATTATAGACAAAATAGACTCAAAATCCCATTCATGAACTGCATAATGACTCCTAGATGACTTCCTTTTATAGCTTTTACATTACATTACCATGGTCCACCAACCATGGGCAAAGCTCATTACTTAATCAAAACAACCCATCCTTTTATGAAATAAGGGGCTTTTACCTGCCTAAAATCCCCTTTGACTCTTAACGTTCTGCGTTATTGCGCTTCGCTCCTCAAAATGTGGAGACTTTACAATCTTACATCAAAATTGATTCAAAATTTATACAAAACTTAGACCTGGGGGACCCCATCCCAATAGATGGCACATCACTGAGGAAAATAGTCCCTAGACACTGACATGCCATGTTGTGGGAGCGTCCAAAGCCCTCTAGACACTGGCATGCCCATAACATGGGAGAGTCCAGGAGTTAACCGGTATAAAAACTCAGTAGGACCCAGGGGCTGGTTGTTGGAAAGGTTGGGATGGTTCCTGGGAGTCCTCATGCTGATGTGGAAGGTCTATATGTTGTGTTTTCATCCATTCTACTTCCTTAAGGTCACATAGGAGGTTGAATCACATCATAGTAGCCTCTTGTCACATGTTTATCCCGGTTGGTTGGTTACTTGGGTAGATGTGGGAGGAGAGTGTTGCATCTTCTATGTTGTGGCATAACTAGACATATGTCCACGACATGCCCCAACATGGAATTCGTTTAAGGCTTTCTTAGCTTCCTCATGAGTGAGGCACCTTTGAAAAATAGTATCGATACCACAATGTAAAGGGTGTCGTTGATTATAATGTATTTTTTAGATTGATATCAAATACATCGTTGGTCAGAGCAAGAGGCATCATCTCAGAAAGTATGGGTACGGAGATATATGATAATGTCTCCCTACCACAAGTCAGTTGAATCAATTAAGAACAATGACTCATCTTGAATAAAATTGTGAGATGTTGTTTCAGTTTCAACAACATGAAGGTCGCATATCAACTCAACAAATACTAAGGATTTCTTCAACTTGGATTTGATGAACTCTAAATTTAACTCCTGGAGGATGACTATCCATTTGGAGTACTTTACCCCCAACAATTATTGTGACAAGATGTATATTATGGGGTTGCAATCAGAAACAACCATAGTCTTGCGAACCAAGACATAGTGACAAAATCTTTTGATATCTTGAATAACTGCCGAAGTTAATTTTTTGACGTGAGCATAATTGATCTCAATATCATTCAGATTCTGACTCAAGTAATTGATAGGATGTTCGGTCCCTACATCATCCTCTTAGACAAATGCCATAACGATGGTAGTAATTGTAGTGACGAGGTATTTGAAGTAATCTCTGTAGAAATTCCCACTGTAGATCAACAAATTATGCAATATACTAAAACACAATACAAGATCTACTTCTACAACACTTTGCGGAAGCCTAATCGAATTGAGCACGATCAATGAGAACACATAAAACTGAGAATGAGAAGGAATCACACAAAACACATAAATATAATCTTGGGAAAGCCTCAGCCTAAAACCCTAATCTCTGTATTATCATACAAGTGGAAAATAGTCACAGAATTACACAAAGCCTTAGCTTGGAAGCCAACCAGCTCTTACTATAATCCCCATGCTGCTCATAGACATTCAAAGGCCTCTCACAAACCTTCTCATCTACCCTCCAAGCCTCCTATTTCCTTGCACAATTTTTCTTGGGGTCCAATGCTTCCACACATGTGAATTCCCACCTCACACTGCTCACTTGGCCCAGTAGTAACTGCGCAATCTTGAAGGAGATGAATCCTTCTGCATAGATGAATTTCCTTTATAGGAAAAAATCCATCCAAATAATAGTACACTGTCCTTCTTCTGATCTCAACTGGGTCTTTCTCTGAAGTGACATCCATGAGTTATTTATGAGAGAATATTCAGTTATCTGAAGTACAACAGTTACATGCATGCAAGCATTAACTAACTAAACTCACAATTAATTCAACAAACTGTTTGAATTAATCTAACTGGACTTGACTAAGTTAACTGAGCCAACTAATTACAACTCATCCTTATCTCTTTAACTGATGGATAAATTCCTCAATCAATGGAGAAACTGTTGCATGTCTTCACATAAACTTCATGTTTTATTTCCTACAACTAATTAACTCAAGATGAATTAATTAATTATTTTAGAAACAACTACTAAGATCAAATTCGAATTTTACTTCTCAATTTTAGTTCAAGGGCTAACTAAAATTGGAATCTAACCCAAAATTCTATTTATAGCAATGCTTTTTTAGCACTTCCATTTTTCATTCCTTGTTGCTATGTCCAACACTGGTACCCAAATTGCTATTTATAGCAATGCTATTTTTAGCATTTCTTGTTGCCATTTTCAACAACCCCTCTCAACAATAAAGGCATTCAACTCGAACCCAATCCTGAACCTTTGGAATGTTCTGCATGCAACACTTCTCCCAAGTGTTATTGCTCCAACAACTCTAGAAACAAAAAACCTCCCAATTGACCTCCCTGTTGGGCTAGAAACATCCTCTGATGCTGAAGCTTCCTCTGCCACTAACAAGTTCTCCCTCTATGACCTCTAAACTTTTGCAACACTCCATGCATCTCACATTGTTGCACACCTCTCTCTGCCATCCTTTACTGGTGCAACACTCCTGTGCCTCTCACATTGTTGCAGCCTGCTAGCTCTGCACTGTCTTGGGATTCCTGCATTGTAGCTCTCTCTGCCACTCCATCCGCATCTGCCTCTACCCACTCAGTGAGTCCTGCTACTCCTCGTTGGGGCTCCTGTAGCAAGGTCTAATCAAAGACGTTGGGTACCTCAATGATCCTACCCCTATTCCAGCCTTCTTGGGACCGTCACTCCACATCGCCCCACCTCTGAACTAGAGGTATGTATGCATGTGATCCCTATGCCCACTTGGCTCGAAATTTCCCCCTACTAGAGGTCTCCACATGAGTGGATATCTCCACTCAGTCTCCTCGCGGATTCTCTATTTGTGGCTGCTCCACAACCTCCTGAAGCTGCTTTACCAATTGTGGCTCCTCCACAGTTGTCTGAGACTTCTTCTGGCGTTGCATGTTGAGAGGTAATGTACTCTCCCTCTAAACCATCAAGTATCTAACCTTTTCCTTGCTCCTCAAGGCTTTGCATGCATCTTGTACCTCAAGTGTATACAGGTTCTTGGCTGGCACATCAATCTGTTTCATATTTCTCGCCGTCATGAAATTTTCTGGAAAAAGAGCTGATTTTAAATCAGCTCTATCTCCCTCATTCGAACTCCAATTCAGTCGAATTTTTTTCTTTTGAATTTGGGTCTTTTTCCACAAGAAACTAGATCTGCTATTTTTTTTGGAAATTTTGCACAAAAAATTTTAGATTTTCTCTGCAAACTCGTGGCCCATTTCTTTTTTTTTACTACTTCGAATTATCTTCTTCATATACTCTTCACTACTTCGATAATCTCAGTTCTGATACTGTGTATAAATTTCTCTATAGATCAGATAGCTCTGACACCATATAGAAATTCCCACTATAGATCAACATATTATGCAATATACTCAAACACAATACAAGATCTACTTCTACAACACTTTGCGGAAGCTCCTCTAGCAGAAGACTTCAGCTTCTTTCCAGTTTTGGAAGAGTTCCCAGAACTGCACTAAGAATTCCAGTGTTGGTGGTTATCCTTAAACCACCGCCCTTTATACCAACATTTCAGAGAGCACATTCAGCCTAGTGCTGCCACGCATTTTTGCACATTTTGTATTAGAGCTCTCTTCTTGGACTCATACATAACCCTTCGGATTAAGGGGGGGAATGTTGGACACCTAATCCTCAATGGGTTAGTGTGGAAGCCAAATAGACAAAAGGAGTTCAAGGGACCTTGGGATATGAAACCCAACGGTCAAACAATGTACTATAAATGTATATCAGTTGTTAATAAAAGAAGTACTCTCATGTTTTATCTTTCAGATTCTCTTGCTGCCCATGTGTGTTTAACATCATTGGTGGATAAGTCAATCTTGGTACATCCCCACTTGGTTGGGAGATGGATGTATGTATAAGTCTTTGATGATAGGGAGGTCATTTATGCTGTATAGAGTCATGTTATTTCTTGTAGAACATCTTTTTGCAGACCTGGCCTATAGTTAAGGGGAGCATGGACAGCACAGCAGAACAAAAATTTCAGCATGTACTCAGGCGGAGCATAACCCTTTGTCCTTGATGACAAAAGGGGAGAATGACTTTGAGTGACTTAGGGTTGCCATCAAGTCCAAAGGGGGAGATTGTTGGCATTATGACACAGGTTTGGCACTATGACATAGGTGTTGTCCTTGATGGCAACTCACTCAGATGACAGATCACAATTCAGGCTCTCAGAATGAAGGAAAAAGAGATATACGTAGGTTCCACTTAACAAAGTCATGTATAGACGCGGTATCGTTGATTAAAAGGCATGTATGCATATGCACACATTTTCATGCAAGGAAAAGCATGTACATGTGGGAAAACTTGTTTTCAATCCATAGGATTTAGTCCTTGGTATTTGGACCTATGGTTTTGGACCATGGTATCTCGTCCGAAGTGTTGAACCTAGGTATTGGGTCCCAGGGATTGGTTCTTGTTAAGTTATGGTATGTTCTATGCTTATAACAGTTTACTTCTTTTTCTTATTATATTTTACAGATTAGCAATCACATGTACATAAAGTAAAGTACATATCGAACATTAAACGATCGACAGAAAACAAGCCAAGACAAGAGACACAAGATGTGGCGGCTAGCCAGGGACAAACCCCACAATGTGTGGGGAAACCCTTTGATCAAATCTTCTTTTATCTTCAATAATTCAGCAGAGAGAAATAGTACAATAAATCTGATTCATATCAGCAGTAGCAAACCCTAGATAAGCAACATCAACATTAGCGGCTTCATTATCAAATTAGGGTAGACAATATCTCACAAACCGACCGTTAGATTGAATTCATTCCACCACCAAAAGTTGCGGCTTCCGAAGGAGGTTCAGATGAAACTATAGTGCAGTTCAGATGAGGAGATCTTCTAGGCCACACAGGTCAATCTTTACTTCTATAGTTGCAGCTTCAGTTTCAGTAGTTTCCGGCTTCAAACTAGGGTAGTCGATATCTTGCAAACCGTTCGTCGGATTGACTTCATTCCACCACCAAAAATTGCGGCTTTCAGAGGAGGTTCAGATGAACCTACAGTGCAGTTCCAAAGAGGAGATCTTCTAGGCCACGTAGGTCAATATTTGTATCTACACTCACAGCTTCAGGTTCAACAGCTTCCGGCTTCACATGTGTGAGAGAGAGACCCATTTCTACACAGTAGAGAAGAGACTCATTTTTGCGCAATAGAGAGAGAGAGAGATGTGATTGAATAGATGCGACTGTTGGGCTTCTGAGCCTACATGAGTTGTAGGTCGGCTTGATAATAATTCCATAATCAAAATAAATTCATATCTCCATGAATACTTATCGGAATCGGATGATCTTATATCAATCCTACACCTCTCGACAAGAGGAATCTAATAAAAATATTATTAGCCATGAATAAGATGACGCACATGAAGTTTTGCCCTGGTTGCCAATTTTAACACTTCCTCTCAACTAGGGAGAACTTCGTCTGCAATCTGTCTATCGGTCGTTACTATTCATCCATCAAATGCATTGCCCTGTATAGCCTGACCCTTGCCTTGCTCTGCTCTATTCATTGTTTTGTTCTGCTCTGCTTTTGTCCGAATTATGAAGAAGAAGAAATGATCGAGGATGTATCATACTAACTCAAAGTCAGTCTCAGAGTATGTACCATTGGTCCCAGACCAGTCTCAACCAACTCGAAGTCAGCGTCATAGTGAGTACAACTCCACTAGTCCTAGACTAGTATCATCCTCCACTGACTCAAAGTCAGTCTCAGAGTGCATACCACTGGTCCCAGACCAGTCCCAGCCGACCCGAAGTGAGCTTCATAGTAAGTACCACTCCTACCACTGGTCCCAGACCAGTATCGCAGTCTCAGAGAGTGTACCACTGGTCCCAGACCAGTCTCAACTGACACGAAGTCAGCGTCATAGTATGTACCACTCTCACTGGTCCCAGACCAGTACTGCACTGACACGAAGTCAGTCTCAGAGTATCCACCACTGGTCCCAGACCAGTCTCAACCGACCCGAATTCAGCGTCATAGTA
>APFE031039631.1:0-70317 GCA_000404065.3 Pinus taeda
AGTGAAGATCATGAAGTTTATCCCATATGCCTTTTGTTGACAAACATTTTTCAAAATTGGCCTTCATAGAATTAGGTAGCCCATTCAAGATTGCTTTCATTCCTCTTGTATTATGTTCCTTGGATTCTCCATCCATCATGTTATCATAAATCACCGATTTCCAGACTTCCATGCCTTGAGTCTTTAAGAAATTCCTCATTCTTGCCTCCCATATATCAAAGTTTCCATTGAACAATGGAGCCTTCACAAATTGATTGATTTCAATTTCGGTGGTTGAGGGAGACACATCTTTAGGAATATTGGAGACTTTCTTCCTTGGCTTCGCCATTTGTGTTCCAATGATCAACCTTCAAGTTGTTAGGCTTTGAGTGAAGATATTGGCTGTGATACCAATTGTTGGAAATACTGAGAGATGGGGGTGAATCAATATTTATTTTCAATTGTTATTTTTACCAGTTAGATCACTTATATTTAGAACACAAAATGAACAATAAGAAAAAAAAAATTTATTAATTACCTCTTTACAATAAATCAAGTACAATTTATATAGATATCCAACACCAGATGAAGACACTGATCTTCAATCTCACAGGCTCGAACTTGTATTTTTCCAAGCACTGACTTGGACTTCCAAGGCTCCTACCTTGTCGATTTAGAGGCACCAACCTCAAGAGCTCCAACCCTATATATGGTTTAGGCTCCGACCTAGTTTCTTGAGGACTTTGATCCTCTAGGGATCCAACCCTATCCTTCAAGAGACCAATGTTGTCTTTTCGAGGCTCCAACCTCTTGGACTCCAACCCTTACTTTACTTCATTAAGATATATTTGGTTATACTTCACGACTCCCAATGTCTTCTTCAATGAGCCCTGCCAATCTTCAGCTATCCCTTCACGTAGTATCCATGTCTCATCATCAATGACAACCTTGATCTCCTTGAAGGTGTCACCATTGCTCTTCATCATACTCAAACTAGATCTCCAAGGTCACATCATGAGGGCCTTCAACAATGCATCATGGTCTAGTGGATGTCCTTCTTCAAGGATTATTTAATGACTGCTCTTCAAGTATCTTCAAGTGTGCTTCAAAATTGCCTGCAACAAATGATGCTCTCACAATGTTTCTCTAAGCCTCAAACAATGCTCCAATATGTCTTCAAATGGCTCTGAGATATGCTTACTTCAAGGTCTGGTTCAAAGTGTCTCCAAGATGTCTTTCAAATGAGCCCAAAAAGATCTTCAAGTATGCTCTAGGATTGTCTTCAAAACACTGCAATAGGATTGTTCAAATAAGGTTCTTCAATAGTTGCTCCACAAACTTCTTTAATAGATCTGTAAGATGTGACTGTGTGTGTGCTAAGCCTACTCTAGAACACTGCAATCTGCTTCAAGATTTGTCTTCAAGATGGTTGCTCCAAGATTTCCTTAAGGGTTCTTGAATGACTGATCCAAGATGTTCCAACATCTACTATCAAAATATATTTCACTACTTCAAGATTCTCACTAGTGTTTCTAGCATTGTTTCATAAACCAAGGTCTATACTTAATATTGTTCCTTGAAGAAGAAATTTGTTGTAAACTAATAACAAAGATATGAACCAAAATTCAATCTACAATAAACATTGTGTCTCCAATGAATATCACAGGTATGTGGTAAAAACATCAGTACAAAAACTCTCCCACAGGTCCACAAGAGGAGCTTTTCACAGCGCTAAATTATATATAGTCCTCAAAAACTTTTAAAAGAATTTGCCCAACAATATTTTCTTGCTCCTCGGCCTCCTGTAGATATATCTGAAATTGTTGACTGAATTGATGGAAAAAGAATGAGCCCTAAAACACTATAAATAGTAGTTTTCGCATAGCAAAATGAAAGGACACGTCCTTGTTTGGAGGTCGACTTTTTGTAGGCTACTCAGGTCGGCTCCATGTCCAGATTTAATGAATTAACTTCAAAAATTCATAACTTTCAAACTGCTTGGAGTTTTAGGCTGTGTAATAGCTCATTGGAAAGGAAAAATTATGCTCTTTAATATGGTGAAGGTCTCATGGTGAGATTCTACCTCTAAGGAGGTGAAAATTAATTTTTAATGTGACAGGTTATTATTTAGTGCAAAAATATAGAACAACAACATTTTTTCATGGATGGGCTTCTCATGGATGAGATTACTTTTGTTTGGTTTCTCCATCAAGGCTCCTAGACTCATACATGTCACCATGTCTCCAAGATAGTGATGTTTCATGAATTATATGCAGCATGTAGTCTTTCATCATCATCATATAGTCTTCCATTATCAAGATCATTGGAGGTAAGGACATCTAAGGTTATGGCTTCATAAGAACATCAAGACTATCAAAGGTAAGGACATTCATAACATAGGTCATAAAGAGCTCCTAGATCATCAAGGTACACTTGGAACTTCTTCATTAGTGACTTGGAATCTTCATCAATGACATTGTAGCATCTCAAGAATATTTTCCATCCCGACCACTGCCATATTGAGATCAATGACAACCTAGATTAACATAGAGTGTACTTTTCTTTCCATTTATGACCCCCTTTATGGATCCACTTTCCTAATTTCAATTGCATGGTGAAGTATATCACAATTTATAAATATAATTAAATAAGATATCACAATTCGAATTGATTGTTGTAGCTCCTAGAGACAACCTCTGAGTTGAGAAGAAGTTCAGTGCCTAGGACATCTTAATGTCTCTTGAAGATAAATTGATTCTTCTCAAGCATCAAATATAAAATGATTTAAATATGGTTCAATTATCCTACTCATAGGCAAATCCTATTTTTTTACATTGGTATTATTTCATTCCAAAGACTTAATGTTCAGTCATGGTGGCATACACATAGATATTTCACTTTCTTTAATTGTTGTAGTATATGTGAAAGAATAAATGCAAGAGAGAAACCTAGTGCAGAGGGTTAGTGATAGAATCTGGTACACTAATTTCCAACATAATTATGAAAAACAAATAAAACAAGATACAAAAACTATGGCGTGCATTTTAAGGCCTTCAACCTCACACATTACAGGTACCATTTTCCATAACATAACATAGGTAAATATGTTATACAAGATCAAATTCCAGCAACTACAACTACCCAATTTATGAGAGGAAGAAACACAAATGAATTGAAAAACATAGATAAAATTACATACTACCTATCTCAATGCTTGGAATCGCTAGAACTTCTTTTTACTCTTCAAAACAACATACATCTCATAGGTGTAAAACTTGCAAAAACTTGAGAAAATTACTGATCAAAAAATGATCCTAGATGACTTTTCACTCAAAGTTGAAAGTCAAAGGATGCTTCTAAAATAGTCCCATTGCATAGATCTTTTCAATCTGGATCTAATCCAATTTGAATGGGATAAAATGGACTTCGGATGAAGAAGTTATTGTAAAAAGAAATTGCCCAATGTCCTTTGAAAAGGAGGCATTTTCTCATAAAAATGGACTTAATGGCTCATTGAAGGAAATCACATCAGAAGAGGTTAAAGGGAGGACTTAACCAAAAGCAGAAGAATTCCCTGATAGTGATCTCTGATATATCGCATCGGAGGAAGGCCTTCACGTGACATCAGAACCCTAGGTAGGCCAATTGGCGATATGCCAATGTTGCGACGTGTGACAAAGCGATCGATGATGGAGTGATGTGGAGGTGATCAGAAATTGTATATTCTGCAGCCTAAACCCTTATCGGATTCATAAGATGTATCGGATCAGAGCATTGAAGGGATAAAAGCCTGGCGGGAAGACTATGCGACATGCACGGACCCGAAAGGGTTTATAAATGCAGCTCTATAAAATTTGAGTTCCGATATAAAAGTGTTTTGTTGGGCTTTCCGTTATAAAACCGAAATACAAAGGAGACATGGCATATAGCGCTACAACGATAAAACACAGACCCGAAAGGATTTATGAATGCAACGTTATGTTATTTGGGTTCCATGATAAATGGTATTTCGGGAGAGCTTCAGGCAATAAGTGGTATTGGACGGGCTTCGCCCGATCCCATACACTAACCAACACGTAGCACACAGCAAGGAGAGAGAAAACCAGTTTTTCGGGTAGGTGATCTCCGCGTAAGTAAGCCATTTGAAATGCACATCATCCGTTAGCTCAAATGGTCATAGACCAACGATGCAAAATGCACAAGGAGGTTGGATGATCAGGATGGATGCGAACCATTGGATCGAAGGAAGATCAACGGTGGGCTTGTGATAGCAATAAAAGGTGGACCCAAGAAGATTATAGGGGCAATTGCTTATATTTTGAAGTTCGACTGAATGGCTCATGAACGTGATTTCGTGCGTTTCTCTGTGTATGGCCATGACGTGTTGGAATTAGGGACGATTGTAGGAGGAGGCCAAACGACGGGGCTTCCTGTACCTGCCAGTGTGTTTCAATGGGAAAACAGATTCTTTAATGAATTGATCGATCTTCCATGCTTGTAGAGGCGAAAACTGATGCGCGATAAATACATAAAGATCACAATTAATAGGGGGTCACTTGGAGGTCGAGTAAACCACTGATAATACAGAGAAGCCAAGAGCCAGGTCTAGAGCCAGAGCCGAGAGCCAAGAGCTGAGATCCAAAGCTGAAAGCCAGAGCCGAGAGCCAGAGCCAAGAGCTAGAGTCGAGAGCCGAGAGCCAGAATCGAGAGCCAAGAGTCGAGAGAAAGAGTTAGAGCCAGAGCTAGAGCTAAGAGCCAGAGCCAAGAGCCAAAGCTGAGAGCCAGAGTCGAGAGCCAAGAGCCGAGATCCAAGAGTTGAGAGCCAGAGCCGAGAGCCAAACTTGAGAGCCAGGAGCTGAGAGCCAGAGTCGAGAGCCAAACCCAAGAGCCAAGAGCTGAGAGCCAGAGCCGAGAGCCAAGATCTGAGAGTCGAGAGCTAGAGAGCCAAATAGCTAGGGATAAAGATGGCATTCTAAGCACATTGGTTCAGTTGTAAACCTATGGAGTTGAGTGTGGAACTTGTAAAAGAATTTAAGCCATAATCCCAGAGAGCCTAGTTGAGTTGACTAGAGCTCACGGAGATGTAGCCCAAGAGGTTTGGGTGAACTCCTAATTATATTGTTGCCTTATGTATTTTCTTATTTGTTGCATTGTTTACTATTATGATTTTTATTCAGCATAAGAAAATAAACTTAAAGCAAATAAACAGTTAAAGACAAACACAAACATACACCTATTTCAAGTACCTTTAATTCTACAAATTGTCAAGCATAAGCTAGATCTTGGGAATATATATAAACTTTGGAGTGGGAGAGGTTCTTGTAAGCTAACAAGAAGCCTTTGGTGCCCCATTTCAAAGAAGGTGGTATCAGAGCCATATATCAGAGCATCAAGTTGACTAACCCCACCTTCAAAGAAGGTGATATCAAAGCTGGTTATACCAGAGTAGATGGTATTAGGATGCTTGATTGACAGAGAAATCTATATGCTTGTTTGACTTGAAAGGTGTTCAAATAGTAGCAAGGATTTTGCTATTTGATTGTTTGTAAACTGACTATTGTGTGAGTTTGGAGAGGTGAAAGCTACTCAGCTAAGTCCGGGAGAGGACGAGAAGGAAGAAGAGCTAAAGGCATTCTTCTTATCCCAAAGGACCTCAAAGCAATCCTTGAAGATCAAGAGGTTTGTTGCAAAAGGTTGTTTGAATAAGCTCTTTGTTAATTTTGTTTGAAGTTCTTTTGTTCATTTTCATAATGACAACTTCTACAAGTGAATCCTCAAATTCCTCCTCTTTCACAAGATTCTTTGATGAAGACATGAAGCAAGACTTGTTCATCATGATGGACATGGTGAGAGAAATGTATGAGGATGGAAGGAAGAGCATCATACTTAGAGAGCAGTTGAATTCCATGAAGGAAGAGAAGTAGTTGCTTTATGGCAAATTGCATGAAATGGAGAAACAACTTCATATTGTAAATTTGAACCTGGAAAGGATGCATGAGTTGGAGACACAACTCTTTGTTGCCAAAGAAGCCTTAGTCAAGTATCAACTTGAAGAAGAGGTACATAATTCCAGTTTGTCTTCAAATTCCTCTAAGAATGTTTATATTGTTTCTTTTGAAAAACATACTAGAGGCATAGGTTCCAAGCTAATGTCCAAGATGGGCTATGAAGGAAAAGGCTTGGGCAAACATGCACAATGTATTATTGAGCCAATAATAGTTGACGAAAGGCCTAAGCATTTGGGTCTTGGCTATGGACAATCTTATGGAGAAAGTTCTAAAGTTGCCATGAAGGCAATGGAAGCAGTTCCAAGAAGGAGTTTCCTTTCAGGTCTTCTACCTCAAAAGTGTAAAGATTGTATTAATGGAGAATGCAATAGCTTGAGACATCATTTTCAAGAAGAAGGTGTTCATAAGCATACGCTTGAACCAGAGAGTTGTGGAAACTCTGACAGCCTCGAAGAAATTGATGGTGTTCCAAAGGGAGCTACTTCTTCATTCAGTTCACCTTCTCACGAAGGTAATAAAGGTGAGAAAGAAAGGTATAAATCTAGTTCTAATCATATTCCTTTTGATTTTGTAAAGCATGTTAAATTTCCACATAGGAATTGGAAAAGAATTGCATGTTCCTTTTGTGGTTTGAATAACCATCATGTTTCTAGATGTTGGAAGAGAATGGCCACATACAGGAAACTTTTGAAGGAAAAGAAGCAAGAAGCCAAAGGTCCACTGGACTAGGCAAATCATGCTGTCAAGAAGATGCACATGCATTGTATTTACTCCCATAAGCAAGGACACATTGCTAAAAAGTGTTGGACTCTGAATCCAACAATGCTTCCATGAAACTTGAAGACAGTGGAAAGAGAAAATCGCAGAAATGGAAAGAGAGATTCCATGATTGCTGTGTTTCAGGATGATTCACATGTTGATGCTGATGTGCAGAAAAAGGAAGGACCTTTGAAATGGATTGGTAAGAAATGGTTAGAATTCTTATCCAATTAAGATTGCATGTCTATTGATATAATGCATCTATTTTCATTTCTTTGTTAATGGAATGCAAGTTGCAGGTTTTTACCAAAAAGATGAATGGAAAAAGTTGAGTAGGAGACTCACTTTATTGCTACAGCATTATGTTCATTTGAGCTTTGAAAGTACAGTGTACTTAAGCGAAAGTTGAAGGATGAAATGCATGCATGAGAATGATGTGCATGAACACATGGATGTTGATCATTTCCTTGTATTTGAACATGTACGTGTGATTAACTTGAAGGGTTGATTACTTTGTTGTAAACATGCACGTAATGAAATATTGACTTGGGAATAGTTGATTTGGTCTCCAAGATGGAGATGATGATGAAGTGTGTCATCTTTGAAAAAGAACTGTAGAATTCTTTTTCTACATGCTTGACTTGAAGGGTCAATTGTTTTAAAGGCATGTTTTGTTGGCTTGCTATCTAGTCAATCATTTGTATGCAAATATAAAGACATGGAGGTGTTCACAAGATGTGAAATATATTTCTTTTGTTGAAGCAAGAGTTAGGCCATCCAGTTTTTTTCTGTAATCTTGTTGTTGTTAACAGTTGTTGTTGACAGTATGTCAAAAAGGTACAAATGAAAATTTTGTGAAGAAGAAGTAACTTCACATTGGTTTGAGCCACCTTGGATCAATGATCAAGGAATATAAGTGCAAACTACCTTCTGTAACTTTCTCAGCAGGAGTTCTGCATGAAATCAAGGAGGACAATGCTAACAAGAGGAAAACAGTTTTTCCCAAGAGGACCAGCACATCCAGGAAGGAAAGTGCTTAAAGGCTTTGGTTTAGAGGAACTATGCAAGGAAAGTGTATGGAGGCTGAAAGAAGAGGGTGATGTACTCTCATTTACTGTTCAGATCAATATATTAGTCTTTTGGAGTGAAAAATCTTTTTAGTGGGAAGGCGTGATTAGAAAATGATCCTAGATGATTTTACTCAAAAATGAAAGTCAAAGGATACTTCTGAAAATAGTCCCATTGCATAGATATTTTAAATTTGGATCTAATGCAATTTGAATGGGCTAAAATGGACTTCGGATGAAGAAGTTATTGTAAAACGAAATTGCCCAATGTCCTTTAAAAAGGAGGCATTTTCTCATAAAAATGGACTTAATGGCTCATTGAAGGAAATCGCATCGGAAGAGGTTAATGGGAGGACTTAACCAAAAGCGAAAGGATTCCCTGATAGTAATCTCTGATATATCGCATCGGAGGAAGGCCTTCATGCGACATCGGAACCCTGGGTAGGCTGATTGGCGATATGCTAATGTTGCAACATGTGACAAAGCGATCGGCGATGGAGCAATGTGGAGGCAGACCCAAAATATTATATTCCGCAACCTAAACCCTTATCGGATCCGTAAGATGTATCGAATTGGAGCGTTGAAGGGATAAAGGCCTGGCAGGAATACTATGTGACATGCTCTGACCCAAAAGGGTTTATAAATGCGGCTCTATAAAATTTGAGTTCCGATATAAAATTGTTTTGTCTGGCTTTCCGTTATAAAACCAAAATACAAAGGAGACATGGCATATGGTGCTTTAGCGATAAAACACAGACCCGAAAGGATTTATGAATGCAACTTTATGTTATTTGGGTTTCGTGGTAAATGGTATTTCGGGCGGGCTTCAGGTAGTAAGTGTTATTAGATGGGCTTCGCCCAATCCCATACACTGACTGACACATAGCACGCAATAAGGAGAGAGAAAACCACTTTTTTGGGCAGGTGATCTTTGCACAAGTAAGCCATATGAAATGCACATCAGTCGTCAGACCAAATGGTCATAGATCAATAATGCAGAATGCATGAGTAGGTTGGATGATCGGGATGGATGCGAACTATCGGATCAAAATCAGATCAATGGCGGGCTTATGACAACAATAAAAGGCAAACCTGAGAAGATTATAGGGGTGATTGCTTCTATTTTGAAGTTCGATTGAACAACTCATGAACGTTTTTTCGTGTGTTTCTCTGTGTATGGCCATGACGTGTTGGAATTCAGGATGATTGCAAGAGGAGGCCAAATGACTGGGTTTCCTATACCCGCTAGTGCATTTCAATGGGAAAACAGATTCTTTAATGAATCGATTAGTATTCCATGCCTGTAGAGGTGAAAACTGATGCACGATAAATACACAAAGAGCACAATTGACAGGGGTTCTCTTGGAGGTCGAGTGAACCACTGATAATATAGAGAAGCCAAGAGCTAGAGCTAGAGCTAGAGCCCAGAGACAAGAGCCAAGAGCCAGAGCCGAGAGCTAGAGACGAGAGCTAGATCTAAGAGCCAAAGCCGAGAGTCGAGAGCTAGAGCCAAGAGCCAAGAGCTGAGAGCAAGAGCCAGAGCCAAAGCCAAAGCCAGAGCCGAGAGCCAGAGCCAAGAGCCAAAGTTGAGAGCTAAGAACTAAGATCCAGAGCCGAGAGCCAGAGCCGAGAGCCAAGAGCCAAGAGCCAAAGCTGAGAGCCAGAGTTGAAAGCCAAGAGCCAAGAGCCAAAGCTGAGAGCCAAGAGCCAAGAGTCAACGGCCAAGAGCTAGAGCCGAGAGCTAGAGCCAAGAGCTGAGAGCCGAGAGCTAGAGAGCCAAATATCCAGGGATAAAGATGGCATTCTAAGCCCATTGGTTCAGTTTTAAACCTATGGAGTTGAGTGTGGAACTTGTAAAAGAATTTAATCCATAATCCCAGAGAGCCTAGCTGAGTTGACTAGAGCTCATGGAGACGTAGCCCAAGAGGTTTGGGTGAACTCCTAATTATATTTTTGCCTTATGTGTTTTCCTATTTGCTGCATTGTTTACTGTTATGAATTTTATTCAGCCTAAGCAAATAAACAGTTAAAGATGAACACAAACATACACCTATTTCAAGTACCTTTAATTCCGCAAATTGTCAAGCATAAGCTAGATCCTAGGAATATATATAAGCTTTGGAGTGGGAGAGGTTCTTGTAAGATAACAAGAAGCCTTTAGTGCCCCATTTCAGATCAATTACAACCTCCGAGACATAAAGTTCGAACCCTTACTAATTAGTCCTTCCTCCATTTTCTAGGGAGAACCAAAATAAGAACATCTTACAAAAATGTCTGGAAATGCTACAATTGTCTAAACTAATCAACTGTTCAAGTGTGAAACTAGTCCATCTATCCTAATTATTACCTAAAAAACATGATTCCTTTCTTGAAAATAAAATATTTACAAAAATTGCAGAAGATGAAATTGTCATGATGTCCAAAACAAACTATCTCCATTGCTGACCCCTTTGATCCCTTGAGGTGGACCTAGGCTCAACTATTCGAACTCGTGGTGGGTAGACAAGTTGATCACATCTTTTCCATAGAACTAGATCCGATGTGGTAGTGTGAATGAGAGCACTGTAGGCCATCCATAAACTTGTGAGCTTAGTGTACTTTGACCTAGCCATGAACAAGGTCTTCACAAGCCATAACAACTGGAAATATCTCTATAGATAATTTACTATGGTTCTACCCTCGAGAATGGCAGTATTTTCATGTGATGAGTCCACCTTGCTCTTGTTGTTAACTAATAATTGCTCATACTACTCCCATGATAGTAGGTTTCCATGGAAATCCCAATAGCTAGAAATCCTTCTCTAGTTCACTGGCTAAAATTAGAGTCGAATGCTACAACTAACCTTGCTAGCTCATTCACACATTCCTCAGTCTTATTCATTGCTTCTTTTCTCTGGATCATTTTGGCAACTTCTGTGATCATACCTATCCTATCAACGATGTCCATTTCCCTTAACTCATCAAATGACTTCTCATTCAGGTGTTTGATAAATTTCTTAGGAATGTTGGCATTCTTAACATCCTCCTCCTTGGATGACATGATAGAGAATACAATGGTATTGGCTGCAACTTTCTCTTCTGCAACTAATTTTAGGTGTTCCCATATCTTCTTTATCTCATAGATGATATCATCCTAGATTATTTCCTAGCCTCAATGAGGGACATGTTGCCTTTCAACCTATTCTTCAATCCTCTAATCTCATCTTGTGTGACTTGATACTTATTGTTAATTTATTCCACACTTTCTTGGGTGGACTTGAGTTGTTTCTCCTTATTTTCCAACATGTGCTTGGTGTTGTCCAAGTCGATCTGAATCTTATTAATCTCAATCTTTGATAGTTGCAGATTAATGAGAGCCTTAGTTAATTGCTTAGTAGGGTTTTGTGGGTTGTCCAACACAACCACAACACATATGTGAGAATCAATCCTTTGTTGTAGCTTTGCTACCTTCAATTTGAGGGCCACCACCTTGTTATTTCTTTCTATAAATTCCTTGGCTAGGATTCCTTTCTCATTTTCCACCTGAGCCAACGCTTTGCTTTGTACCTGCTCTGTAGATGGCATTTTAAGTTGCTTCCTCACTAAATGGAACTTTAGCTATGAGACTTTAATGATAGCATCTACGTAAACTTAATCATTTGGGTCCACCCCCAGTTTTATAATTAGGTCCTTGTGCCTTCATTTTGGAGATGGAGGGCCCTTGAGTTGGCCTTCTTGTGCTTTATTTTAGTAGTTTCCTACTCCAATAGCTTCTCGACCTTGCTGATGGTCAAGTCTCCCTTGCTTAACTCACTATAAATCATCTCCCCTACATACATGTGCAAATTGATATTGTCCTACAAAGGGACACTAGCCATGTCTAAGGACAAACCTACTATCCTAAATTGTGATCTAGATGGAATGAACTGCACTGAAGGGTTGTACAGGGAAAAATTCATCTGATTTCTCTCTAGGTCCATGGTATCCAAGATCCTGGTCTGATATGGCGCTAAATGGGAGGTCAGTTGTGAAAATATTTCATCTCTGAATTTCTTGTTCCTTTCCTCTGTCAGCTGCCCTTCCTCGCATTTAGGGCATGTTGCTGACGTTCTTCCAATTGAACTCGTGATTTCTACCTCAGTTGAGTTGGAGGTGGCAGTTTGTTCTAGATCCTCTAATTGCACCAGGAAGCCAGGCTCATGTAAGTTCTTCTTGGTCAATCAGACCTCAATCTCCTCCTTAGTATGCTCCTTTATTTTTGATTTCTTGGTTGAGGATGCATCCTCCATCACGGTATCTCTTGCCTCATCAATACTCCTCTTCTAAGTATTTTCCTTTGTGCTTGGTGTGTTGAGTTCCATCGAGTCTGTATTGATGGGCCATGAATCAAAATTAGAATTCCATTCTAATTCAGGTTTATATTCGCGTTCATAGGCAGAGGCATTAATCTATTTCCTTCTATTAGATATGATACCATGAGGATCATAATGCCACACTTCTCCTATTTCAAAGTTTAACTTCTTAAACATAATTTCAACCTGCTCGAAAGCTTGTATGGAGTTCACAACAAAGGGATCTATAGTCATGGAAAGCTTGAACATATAACCATTTTTGGCATGGACAAAATGTATTTGGTCTATGTTTAGGCTCTACTTGATGAACTCCAAAGACAAAATAATCGTGGGCATAAACAAAAGCAGTTGGGAAGGAGGAAATTCAAACCCAGATACCCTGATTTCAGTCTAGTCTTCAAACAAATACTAGTCACCCACCCTAGCATCTTTGCTAAGTTGAATAATCTATCTTTGTTGGGGCAAGACTCTGGGGGGGAGACTTTGTTGATAATTTCATAAGAAATGGCCATGAAAGTAGAAATAAACTGTGAAAACCCCTCATTGTTGGGCTTTCTCTTTAGAGAACTATCCCCGCCAACCACAAATTTTATTTTCTTATGGGAGCCTACAATGCTAAGGACTAGGTAATTAAATTCCTCCACATGAGTGTAAAGGAACAGATAAACCAATATGGAGTAGTATCTGAAGTAGGAGGTCAAGCAATATTGGTTACATTGGAACTAAATAACCTCACCCACAAAAGAGGGATTGTCAAGGACAATATTTGGTTTCATCATCTTATTTAAGATCCCTAAAGATGCTTTGGAGACATTTGTTGTCTCATCCTCTCTAAAAAACAATAGGAAAACAATCAACATGGGATGCACAATTTCTGATCACAAAGAAATGGGAAAAGTTTATGAATTGGTAGGTAATTGTGTATTTTGAGCCAGAATTAGTTGGGGAAAGACCTGCTTCTCTCTAGTTGAGAGCTTGTTGTAATCGTAGAAAAGTGTAGTCTCTGTGAATTTCTCCAAATTTGGGGATTTTGGATAAACAAAGGCATTATGTATCAATTATAGGGTGACTTCCAATTTTTTCTCTCCAGATGATGAAATACAATAGTATTTCTCTTTGATGTAGGTGGCCATAAGCCAGGACACTAACTCTGGGAAAGGATATACAATTGGGACAATTAGCTAGTACAGTCCCAACTCTACAACTCAGAAGGGATCTTCCTTGTTCAGGTCGCAACCATAAAAGTTGAAGTGAAGGTATGACATGTTTAGAGGGCAGAAATAGTCGTGAATTTTTGTCTTTGTGTCCATGAAGGGTTCCATATGGCCCAGGGGTTTTGGCTGTTGTTTTTGGGGTTTTGGGAGAGTCTTTCTTCAATTTAAACATGGTGACAATGATGCAAAGACAAATAATATAAGGATTACCAGATCACTGAAGGTAATTAGACATTGTGGACATGAATAGGGCTCCACACAGGTGTACATCTTGGTAAAGAGTATTGCAATAAGGCAAAGCAATATGGAAAAAATCAGTTTGAAATAAAGCAATGTGAATCACAACGATTGATTTACAAAAATTTATAAGGAGGAAAAAAATGTGGTGATGTGGAGGAGATACTTGGAAGAGTTTTATTAGGTAGTGTTGACGGTGCTTGGCCCGACAACATTAAGGGGATCTCCCCGATATGAAGTCCCAAATAGAACTCACACTGTTTGGTGTAGAAGTCCCATCTAGTATAAAGGCCTGGTTGCAAAATCCTTATAGATTTGCCTTGGCTCTAGCTGTTAACAAGAGAGTGATGCAAGGGTGTCTTCAAAAAGCAAGGGGAGTGTGCTTGGAGAGTGTGCAGCGCAACTGTGTCAAGGTTCTTCTACCACAAAGGGGAGGAGAGAAAAGTGAGCCTCTAAGTGAGAGGTAATAGTACCACTCGGGAAGAGACACACATGAACCATAAAGACCTGTTTAACATCCAGTAGAATAGTCCACAATGGACGTGACAGCCGTTACAACCAACAAATAAGGAAGATCCATCTAACATCCAACCGAATAGTGCACAGTGGATGTGACAATCATTACAACCAATAAGAAAGGAATGATTTGTCTAATATAATCTGGAATAGTCCATGAGGATGGGACAATGTTAACAACCATTACAACATATTCTCAATAAGATTGGCACTAAAATAACTGAAATAGTTCAACTATCTTAGTACATGTGACAACAAACATGAAATACAAACATCCACAAAATAGTCTTACAAACATTCATAGTCCATGCATGAAGAACGTGCTGGCCTTAAAAGGCTTCTGTTATTAAGAAAAATTTCAAAGATACATGTTTACATTGTACATCACTAGCCCCAGTAGTGGGACATTGGAGCTAATCCTTTCTCCTCAAAGAACTAGTTGATCTCTCTAATGCCTTGTGGGAGGAGCCAAGATGAAAATTCCTTTGCTCATACAATGTGTAATGTCCCCAATTTTTATTTTTCATTTGAGGAGATTAATGAAGTTTATTGGGCGTGCTAGGCATAGCAAAATTTTATAGTTCGAGTTTCAGATATGATGTTAGCTTGAGGAGCTTGGGTGAAAAGGAAAGATTTTATCTCATTGGCAGGTGGGGGCCACAAGAGAGACAAAAAAGGAATGCACACTTGTGGAGCAAGAGAGAGAAAAAGAAAGGGGATGAACTAGTGGAAAGTGGGGGCCACCAAGGGAGAGAGAGGCCAACAATTATAAATAGAACAAGGAGGCTCTCATTTGGGGGATCTTTAGTCATTTTACAATTTCAACATTAGTTCTCTTGAGCTACCTAGCCAAGACAACAGTGTTGTTTAGCACAGGAATTTCCAAGCAGGAATTCCAACTCTACCTTTGGTGAACTTCGAGTGTCACCCTAGGGGAGTAAGAAAGAGTCCATCTTAGGGCTTCTCTAGGAGCTATATTGCAGACCATTTCCAGCTAGAGCGTGCTTCTCTTAGGGTGAAGAAGGAAATTCAAAGTGGCTGAGAGAAGCTAGCAAATAGTGGAGTTTTGGTTGAAGAATTTGGAGAGATTTATCCATTGGGAGGGTGAGTTTTTCTTTGGTGATTTGTAGGACTGAGAGTGCTACATTTTGGAGGGCCAAATTTATCTATTTCAGGGGTTTCTGAACAGCTACTGCACATACATTTTGACAGGGAGATTTAGGAAGTTCGAGCTAAGGATAAATAAAGAGGCTTGGAGTGATTTGCAGGGCTTGGAGGAGATTTTTAAGTAATTCATTGGTCTTGTATAGTATAATTATTTCTACAGGGTGTCTTTTTTGCTAGTTAGAACCATACTCATTTCTCGAGGTCACCAGGGCACGTTGGATTCAACCCAAACCCTTTCTAGATTTTTGTGGGTTTATTGAGAGGAGTCTACTACTAATTTTATAGAATTTTTCGGGCAATATTTAGGCTTGAAATTCTCATTCTTATAGTAGGGAAAATTGCTAGTTAGCTGGGGAATCTACATTACTTAGTGGGCTCAGTTTTGGATTGGAGTTGGGCCAAACCATTTTTGGGTATTTCTGGGGTTTTGGAGGGGAGCCCATGGCTGCAATTTCAAGGTGACCTGAGCATTCTTCAGGGTAAAATCTTCAGTTCCATTCTAGTAGCAGTAGTAGTAATTTTTTCGGTAGTGCACAGTACCAGTTTGAGCCAGTATTTCCTCAAGATCATAGTTGTACTACATGGAGTTTGCATAAATTGCATAGCAAGCCCAGGTTCCAAAACTTTAGCTCATTTTATGTACTCTTTAATCATAAAATTAATAAAATGACTCAGATTGTGTCGATGTACATTTTGGTGTTTTAATTATTGTGTATCAGTTCTAGTTTATTTATTGTTCTTAGTTGATTTCTTGGTATTATCCATTAAATTCCAATTAGGAATATTATAGTGGTTATCAGAGCATGATCTTGGCCAGCTGTGGGGGAGCCAACAAGATCATGGAGTATTTGGCCATACATTCACAGTGACTGGTGAATTTATGGGCACTCTGATGACTCCAAAAGGGAAGAGTACAGAAGGGATCATGTTGGAGATGATGAGGGAGAATCGACTGTTGAGGAGGCAAAACCAAAAAGTCCTAGAGAGGATGCAACAAATGGGGGGGGGTGTTGAGACATAACCAACAGAGAAGCCACACACATGCACACTTAATTCAATAGAACAATACCCATGGCCAACCCAACTGACCTACCATGCCTCATTTTCTGGGTGAACCGGAGAAGGAGAGTGAACCAGACACCTTTGCAGATTTGATAAGGCCCTTCATGGGTAGGATTGATGAGTGTGAGGTGTTTTATCCTAGGATTAGGAGGGCTTTCTCATTTGAGGAGTGTAGAGGAGGACAATTAGAGGATGAGACTGAGAGGTACTTTTGTTGATGGAGACTTGGCTTTAGATATCAAGAGCCTGAAGAGGAGTTTGAGCATGAGATTGTGGACACATAGAAGTGTGATGAGTGTGTCAATGTGTCCAATGTGACAAATGAGTCACCCTTGTTGGATATCCCTTTTGTAGCTCCAGTTGACACCCTAGTGGAGTGAGTAGAGCATACACTTAGAGGGCCATTTGTCGATGAGGAGCCACCCATGGATGAGATGTCGTCCATTTTTTAGGGATCCATTGATGAGGTGTCCAAGGCCATGTCCGAGTTTTCAAGTGATAGCAGTACACAAGAGGTTGATGAGGTGCTCGGAGACATGTCCACCATTGATGAGGAGTTGATAGGTATAGAGGCATCTGTGACAGAGTTTTTAGACGAAAGCTACCTATCGCTGATTATTGAGGATGTTATGCATGATGATCTATCTTTGGAGGGACAATTTGTGGCTTATGTTGAGCCTATGGTGGAGGAGGATGAGCATCCATCCTTAGAGTCGTCCATTGATGAGGAGCAGTCAGATGCATTAGAAGCCAACATAGATGTCATACTTTCAGATGATAGTCCCCTTCAGGCATACATTGATCAGGCTTGTGGTATTATTGGGCCACCTCTGCATGTTGGTGAGAGAGAGGTCGCATTACGTAAGAAGATTACATGGATCTGCCAGGCTAGTGAGATGGGGCGACATAAGTTGTGCAAGGTGCAACATTCGCATGATGGAAGATATGTTCCATGTATGGTTGTTCATGCATTTGATCCCTCTCTAAGGGTTGGATGGCGAGACATATTAAGTTGGTATACGGTGGAGTTGGCTAGGAGGTTAGATGCATCCATGGCCATAGTTCAACAGAGGCTGTGGATTACCAGAGGGGCTTGAGAGACAAAATATTGTTGGGATCCAGGTGGGATTCTCCATCACATCGTGGAGTCAGTAGGTGATGGTAGTAGCTGCATGATGGACTCAGTGGTTAGGCATACACACCTTTTCATAGTCCCTTCAGAGTTCTTGACAACACTAGTGAGAGGATGGATTGACAAAGGAGAAGGAATATTTCATGAGTTTTCATGGCATGTTGGGTTGACATGGGATTGTAGGATGATTAGACTACTCTAGCAGGAGTTGGTAGGAGGAGGTGGAATTGTTAGGCCACCAAACAGGGCATCATATGGAGATAGGGCTCTCTCATTGATGTATTGGGTAGTAGAGCTACTGGTTCGACATGGTAGCGTTATTCTCGATTGCATGTGAGGCGTTGGGCCACATAGGTGTACCTGGGTAGATGAAGAAGTGTAGATCACATCATGGTGGGTGTACTAGTAGAGTGGTGGATGCATGAGTACACATGGGATGCCCTATGGTACATGGTGGCATGGCATTGAGTTTTTGTATGCAATTGTGCATAGAGCTGTGCCATGGAGTTCAATGTTGTGTAGAGGAGTGTAGGGGTATGTATTTGAGTGTAGCAGAGGATGATGATGCATGACAGGTTGTTGAAGTGTTTCCTCCAAAGAGATCTCCTAATGATGGCATCAGACACACCATTGGGCTTGGCACACTAAGATTTGGAGAGCGAGTTGATGATAGGGCTGAGTATGAGCTTGCATTTTTCACTCTCCATCATTTCACACTAAAACAATGAATTTGGATATCGTCTCTTGATGCTTGCATCATGAGTAACAAGACCCTAGAGGATGGTTTGAGATAGTTGGATGGGACATGTTGCATCAGGAGAGAGGCTTTCCAGCTGTGGCATATGGTCAGGGTGCGAGCTGGTGGATGCATGCTTGGGGGTAGTCCGATATTCTATAGAGGTAACACTTGCACCACCCTTGAGCCCACACTCAGGGAGATGCATGACCCCCTTTTAGCGAGACATTCTGAGGTGTCTCATGGGAATCTACAACGGTTGGTGGATCTTACTTGTAGATGGATGTTTAGACTCCAGGCAGTTTTTGGGAGTGCTTTCAGGAGGCAGGATGATAGATCCCACTACATGGTATGGCCGATTAAGGGCAATTTCACACACAATAGATTGGTTTGTGATGTAGGGAATCCATATATTGATTACACACAGGGACTTGAGATGTGGTACAGGTTGGTGCCAATAGTTATCAGGGATATGCTAGAACCTCTATGGTTATGGAATTCGGGGAGTTGGTGCGTTGATGGGTCACTCTGTTTTGTGATGAGTGGAATCAGGATAGAGGATAACCTAACTCACAGTTGGTTTTACATGTGTTGGAGCATTGAAGCCTTTGCCGCATGGAAAGGTTGGTTTTCCTTGTTGCTACTACGAATCAGGGTGAGTGTTGGATGGGTAGGTCGTGACATCGTGGAGATTCCTAGGCTATATGCGTTGGGGCTCTATAGATGTTTTTCCATTAGGTCCTAATAGAGGAGGATACAACTTGCACATGATGGGCATACTTTCATGGCTAGAGTTGCGCAATGACATCATGGTGGAAAGCATGGGATCCGAGCATCTAGGATTTGGCAGTAAAACTACCCTTGGGGATGAACTAATTTCTATAGGGAGAGATAATTTAGATCTTCCATTTGGATTTAGTGATTTGTTGATGGCGTGGGGGACTTCATCAGCATGGAAGGGGAATCAACATGGATATATCAAGGGAAGCCCATGCAAGCGATACTTTATCTCTATAAGATTGGGTGGTATCTTCAGGAGTGTACTCTTGGACTGTATGAGATGGACCACTCAGTAGGGAAGCTTCATGAGGAGTTGGATAGAGTGCTACATTATCATAATCATGATTCCCTACTCATTCATGGTATGCAGATGGCTTCTGGTACTTATACATGGCAGGATAGTGAGTGGAGCAAGGGGAGCTTCACGTTGAACATGATGGCTTGGGATCCTAATATTGAGGGATTCCTTCATGATAGGACACTACAAATGTTACAGACAATTCAGTGGCATATCTGGGACCCTGAGATAGTTTGCAGTAACAGTGGGGATCAATAGATAGAGAGGGTGCTTTTTTAGGCATTGCTTGAGGACAAGCAATTTTTGGCGGGCAGGAATGTAATATCCCAAATTTTGATTTTTTATTTGAGGAGATTAACGGAGTTTATTGGGAAGGTGCTAAGCATAGCACAATTTTGTAGTTCGATTTTCAAATATGATGTCAACTTGAGGAGATTGAGTGAAAAGGCAAGATTGCAACTCATTGGCAGGGGGGGGCCACAAGAGAGACAAAAAGGGAATTCACACTTGTGGAGCAAGAGAGAGAAAAAGAAAGGGGATGAACTAGTGGAAAGTGGGGGCCACCAAGGGAGAGAAAGGCCAACAATTATAAATAGAGCGAGGAGGCTCTCATTTGGGCGATCTTTAATTATTTTATAATTTCAACATTAGTTCTCTTGAGATGCTTAGCCAAGACAACTGTGCTATTTAGCACAAGGAATTTCTGAGCACAATTCCACCTCTACCTTCGGTGAATTTCGAGTGTCACCATAGGGGGGTAAGAAAGAGTCCAACTCAGGGATTCTCTAGGAGTTATATTGAAGACTATTTCTAGCTGGAGCGTGCTTCTCTTAGGGTGCAGAAAGAAATTCGAAGGGGCTGAGAGAAGCTAGAAAATAGTGGATTTTAGGTTGAAGAATTTGTAGAGATTTATCCATTGAGAGGGAAAATTTTTCTTTGGTGATTTGCAGGTCCGAGAGTGCTACATTTTGGAGGTGGGGGTTTTTAAACAACTACTATGCATACATTTTGACAGGGAGATTTGGGAAGCTTGGGCCAAGGAGAAATAAAGAGGCTTGGATTGATTTGTAGGGCTTGGAGGAGATTTTTATAATATTTGATTGGCCTTGTATATCATAATTATTTCTATAGGGCGTTTTTCAAGCTAGTTAGAACCATACACATTTCTTGGGGTCACCGGGGCACGTTGGATTCAGTGCAAACACTTTATGGGTTTTTGTGGGTTTATTGAGAGGAGTCTGCTGCTAATTTTATAGAATTTTTCAGGCAATATTCGGCCCTGAAATACTCATTCTTATAGCAGGGTGAATTGCTAGTTAGCTGGGGAGTCTGCATCACTTGGTGGGCTCATTTTTGTCTTGGAGTTGGGCGAAACCATTTTTGGGTATTTCCGGGTTTTGGAGGGGAGTCTGTGGCTGCAATTTCAAGGTGATTTGAGCCTTCTTTAGGGTAGAATCTTCAGTTCCATTTGAGCAACAATAGCAATAGTTTTTTGGGTAGTGCACAATACCAGTTTGAGCCAATATTTCCTCCAGATCATAGTTTTACTACACGGGGTTTGCATAACTTGCATAACAAGATGAGGTTCCAAAACTTCAGCTCATTTTATGTACTCTTTTATCCTAAAATTAATAAAATGGCTTAGATTGTGTTGGTGGACATTTTGGCGTTTTAATTATTGTGTATGAGTTCCAATTTATTTATTGTTCTTAGTCCATTGCTTGGTATTAGCTGATAAATTCCAATTAGGAATATCACATAATGCGGGGGTATAACCAAGGGGTGATTCTTCCCCCTTGTGACTTTTTGACTGTCGTCATGACTATTCAACTTCCTATGAATTTTCAACTTACATGGCTCTTCATATTCGTGTGTGTCCTTTGGACTTCCACTTTACAATACATTTGACTACAATATACATGGTCCATAATAGTGATGTGGCATATGAAAATTCATGACATGAATTGACATGACACTGCTAACATCGCATTTCTTGATGATGTGACAATGCCAAGTCACTATTACTGCTGAGTGCTAGATGTGTTCTTGGATATGTTTTCTCTTGTCCTCTGCATAGATTGGTGGTGCAAGGTATTCAATGATCTTCGGTCTTGGAAGGTGGTTGCAAACTTGTGTCCATTTTCTTGCTCTTGATAGGTCCACTCGTAAGTACAACCATAAGTGAGTCTTTAGGCATGCTTCCCTCCTCCTTCTCCTTCTTCATCATGTCACCATGACTTGATAGTGTACCTATTCCTACAATTCATTCATGACAGGACGATATCAATCCAAAAAAGTCCCTAGTCTAAGATGGTGCTTTATTATCCATGAATTGAGCCTAAGACAAGTGACAGACTGAGAGAAAGGGCTCAGTAATTGCACATTGCGTAGTTCCAGTTGATAGGGAGAGAGTTTGATCACTGAGACTGTGCAAAACATGGCTCAAGGCTGACTGAGGAGCTATTATGCACAGTCCTCATTGAGAAGAAAAATTGTGTAGTGCCTACTGACGAACAAAATTGTGCAGTTCAAGAAAGTAGTGGTTGTCGCGGGATGAGGCCCTAGGAGGGCAGACTGCACAGTTTCAAGAGGCAAGGGGGACTAAGTAGTAGAGAGGCGTGAAGGAAAAACCTACACAGTTTCTAAAGGCAATGAGCTCTGGTTGAGGGAAGGGCATTGGAGGAAGCATATGCACAGTTTTGGAGGCTAAGGGAGGTTGGGATCTTTGCACATTGCGCAGTTCCAGCAGGAAAGGGAAAAGCTTGAGGGTTGAAGGTGCAAAGTGTGTAGTTCAAGGCATGATGGGAGGCACAACTGCATAATTTTGGAGGTCAAGGGAGGCATCTGGACTTTGGAATTATGTAGAACAACAACTATAGAGGAAAGTGACTGTGATATACATAGTTCCATGCAGCAAGGTCACATCCAAGAGGGTTCGGACTATGTAGTGCGCAACTTAGTTAGGGCACGATTAAGCTAAGTTGTATGGTTAGGAAGATTTCCTGAAAATGGCCGTGTGTGGGAAGGGAGCTGGACTTGTGATGAAATTGACTTCTGATCAAACACTTAGCGTATTTTGATGACATGACAACATAGATCATCGAAACAGAAAAACAAAGAATTCCCCTCTGTGTGACTACCTCATGCCAATATGCGACAAGTGTGAGACTTAATATAGACCTTGTAACGACCGTGAAAACACTTGTGCGACAATACTCTAGACCTTGTGTGTGAGTGTGGCAGATGTTTACATGGTTATGACAACTCATACACACAATGACCGACCTTCAAAACCACCAGAAAAGGCTCACAGACATTACATAACAGTGAAACATGCCAAAATATGACAATTAATCCACTAAGAAAAAGGGGCCAAAAAACTTCACGAAAGATCATGAAATGAGTTTGAGTGTTCATAACAATCAAGGAAAAGTCCAAGGAAGGCTGTGAAATTTGAGTGCAAGCCAAAATTTTGGAGGGTGTTGCAGCAACTACAACACTTGGTGACACACTATTTGAACTTCAACTTCCCTATTTTGGTTAGTTTCTTCTGTGCAAGGCCTTGGTTCCTCAAGGAGTATTGATTCATTGTAGAGATCACTTTGGCCTTCCCACTTCCCCCACGGGCAGAAATTGTTGCCCCCTATACCTTCTTAGCTGAACACAACATAAGATTCAACATAATCACAATGTTTCGAGTTGGGAAGGGTCATTTGGCTCGCGAGCTTAAGATTTTCATAGTATAATTTTTCATCTATGGTGTTGCTCTGCTACTAGCAGGCCTGGAAAATACCCCGACGAAGTTGCTTGCTTCAACTCTCTATGCGAGAAGCCTTTCTCTCCTTTCACCTTTATTTATTTATTTATTTAAAGAGAACTGTGCATCGACACTTATTTATTTTGGGGCAGAAGAGGCATCCCAACTTATTGAGAGTAGAAGAGGGTGTTCCTTCTAGAAGCATATAGAGACCTCTGATTTAGGTTTTCTTGTTTATATTTTTCCCCTTCTCCATTTCTATTAATTTGATAAGATTGAGAACACCAGCAGAAAACCCGAGTATAGGCATGAGGTTTCCAGACTAGCCATGGGTTCATGTTTGGACCAAACTCTCCTAACGAACATATCATATTTTATATCAGAACTTCATCGGCCAAAAGATATAACCAACACAATGAAGACAGAGAGAATTCTAGCCAAATGTTGTAGTGTGACAAGACTCTTTAGACTTCAGCCACATACACACTTAGAAGCCATAACACAATCAAGAAAAACACTTATTCACGTGAGAAAACCAACAAAAAATTCAAGCAAAGAAATAAAAAGTAAACAACAAAATACTATGTACATAGTGCGGGGCACAACCCCATAATTTCATTGAAAAGCCAATTAATAGGGAGAGAGTCAGTCTTCCTGTCAAGTGATTGAAGATGATATGTGTGATGGCCAAGCTTCACATGTATTGTGTATGGTCCAATCCACAGGGACTGAAACTTACTATGTTTGCCTTTGTCCTTGTGGGCTTTATCCCACTTTAAGACTGTCCTCGTGGGCTTTATCCTACTTTAAGACTAAGTCACTCACACTGAAGCTATTTTTCCCTGTAGAATTCCTATCAAACCACCTCTTAATATGACTCTAATGAAGTAAACAATTTTCTTTTGCTTTCAACCTTTCTTCATGTAGCTTGTGCAAAGTGTCTATCCTACGTTGAACTAAAAGATAGGGTTTTCCTTAGGACTCTTGAGATAGTTGGAAGGTGAGAAAGTATATGGGAGGATGGCTTCTTTTCCATACACCAAGAAGTAAGGGGAGGTGTTTAGATAAGGTTTAGGCATGACTTGATCAGCCCATAAGGAATTCACTAAAGTAGAGTGCCAGTTTCACTGTTAAGAGAATATGGTCCTTTTGATGATACGAGTGAGGTTCTTGTTCGTGGATTCAACAAGACCATTCCCCTGTGGATAATAATTAAATGAGTGTCTCAATATAATACCATTTTCATATGAAAAACAACAAATTTTTAACGATGAAAAATATGTTTCATTGTAAAAAACAAGTGGCGTAGGAACATCAAACCTAGAAATGATGTTCTGCTATAGAAAGTTGATGACTTCCCGATCATTCACCTATTTTAACTTATCCTCCTCTGTTCATTATTTGAAATAGCATGTAGCAGTTAGAATATAGCGATGTTTCTTTGATTACTGTGGGGAAATTTCCCCAATCATATCTAAGCCCCACGGTTAAAAAGGTTCTTCCACTTGAATAGGCTATAGCGGGGTTGTTGACTTCTGATTTTTGTTGGCATGCCTTTGATAGACTAAACACTTGTGGACATAGGCATGATCATCTTTGAATAATGTAGGCCAGTAAAAACGAACCTGGATAACCTTATGTGCTGTAGTGTTGCCTGCAAAGTGTCCCCTAGCTGGTCCGTCATGGATATCATGCAATACCTTTTCTAAATTTTGCGCCTCCAAACACTTGAGCAGTACTCCATTATGGTGCTTTATGAACAACACCCGATGCACCAATTGATATGATAATGCTTTAAGTTGGAGTGCCCTCTTTTGGTGCATGGAAAAGTGAGAGGGAACTATGCCATGCTTGAGGTATTAGCACACATCCGTGTACCAAGAGTTTATGTCTGTAGTGGGGGGGGCTCGCTCAATGTTGTACATTTCAATCTCTTGCTTCCATCCTGCGAGCTCTTCTTCTTCCTCTTTTACGTTTATTGCCTTTGCTGCTAATTGGAAAAGACCATGACCCTAGATTGTGTGAACTGACTTGATGTATAGATCATACTCTTGTAACTGGTCATCCAGTTCACCTTCCTTTCACCCTTCTCTTACTGAACAAGCAGTGACCTGACTGCTGGGTGTGGAACAAAAATAACACAATGGTTCTTTAACAGATATGGTCTGAAGTGCTTTATCTCCTTATACACTACATAATCTTGTTTTTCCACGGTGGGGAAGTTAATCTCTGGTCCTTGCAGACTTGCTCTCATGAAGGAGATATGTCATTCATTGTTCGACTCATCATTCTAAGTAAGTACAACAACTAGAGAGTTGTCAGAATAAAAAGTATAGAGCAAGAAGTCTTTACCGAAATCTGGGTTGTACAAGGTGGGTGCTTCTGCTATAACTTGTTTGATACAAGAAAATGCATCCTCTTCCCTTTTATCCCATTTGTAAACTGCATCCTTCTTCATCATCTCTTGTATTTGCTTGACAATCTGGGAATAGTCGGAGATGAACTTACGAAGGAAGTTGATCTTCCCCAAGAAGGATTGCATGGATTTCTTATTCACTAGGTGGGGAGTCTATGTGATATTCTTGATCCTTTTCAGGTCTACATTGATCCCACTTTTAGTAATGATGTGTCCTAGAAGGTTACATTCAGACAATGCAAAGATACTCTTCTTGGGATTCAAGGATATCCAATATTTGTGGCATCGCTAAAAAATATTCTTCAAATGGTGCAAGTGATCTAACTTCTATTTGGAGAATATTGTTACATCATTGAGATAAACCACTATGATATGGCCAATGAGCTCGCAGAAGGGGATGTCCATTTCATGTTGGAATGTTGCACCAATGCTAACTAGCCCAAATGACATTCGTCAAAACGTGAAAGTGCCCAACTTTGTTCTAAAAGTAGTTTTTAGTCTGTCAGGATTTGCCACCAGAACCTGGTTGTATCCTGAAAATATGTTAAGAAAAGAAAACATTTCGGACCTCGATACTATTTGCAATATTTACTCCATGGATGACACAGGGTAGTTGTCCTTGTCCAAGTCGTGGTTGAGAATATGAAAATCTACACACATGCAGATCTTCCTAGAGTTCTTCCTCACAAGCACCAAGTTTGATACCCACGTCAAATGTTGCACCTTGTAGATGATATGAGCATCCAATAGTTATCTCAAATCCTTTTGTATGAGGGGCTCAAGCGTTGGATGAACTTTCTTGAGTTTATGTTGAAATGGCATGGTCCCTTCCTTGATTGGTATTACATGCTAGATGATTCACATGTCATATGTCTTGATTTCATCATACGTCCACGCGAAGACATCACGGTACTACTTGAATAAGGAGATGAAGGCTTGTCTATCTTGTGTTGTGCAACAAGTACTAAGATTAACATATTTCAGATCCATATTAGTCCCCAAGTTGATTTGTTCATGCGACAAAGTGGAACTATGGGTCTTGGCATTATCCGGCCCTCAGAAGCAATTCATCAAATCATACAACTTCTCCAATGATACCACACCCTTGGGGATGAGGTTCCCTTTACTTGCATTGGTTGTATCATGTAGTGCCTTTTTGTGTTTGTCCTCATCGATCTTTGTGTCTTTGAACATGTCATCATTCGTCATAAAATATAGTGTCTGTTGGTCATCATAAAAAACTCATGAGTTAGCGATATTATCCAAGACGGAAGATTTATACAAAATTTCAATAGAAAAACCATCCCTTAAAGGTGACATACTAGCAAAAGCATTTTACAAGGCATCCACAACTGCATTACGCATTCTTGGAACAAAAATGATATTAAAATCTTGGAAGTGTTAGATGGGTCGCCATATCTCTTGTTGATAACTTTTAAGATGAGGTGACACACAATGTATATTATTACATACCTGACGCACCACGATTTATGAGTCACCTACCACTTTGAGAATGGAAATCTTGAGGTCGATGGCCTTCTATAAGTGTAAGATGATTTCTTTGTACTCTGCAGTGTTATTTGTGCACTCGAATTCCAAGAATATAGAGATCAAATGTTTTCTCTGCAATAAGTCTATTAAAATGGAACCAACTCCAAAGCCCTCCTATGTTTTGGATCCATTGAAATACATAGTCCACATATCATATGTGCAGAGACTGCTAACTGCACTAGTATTGCTACTACTACTACTAACTGTACAAAGTTAATTATTGCCAGTTGGACAAGGAAGGAGATCCAACTGTGTGACGGTGGGATCGGGGATGGCTGTGCAAGATAAAACCCCAAATGCATTTCTAGAAATTAATTTCCAAATAATAGTTCTGCGAAAGCCATTGGCTCATTATGTCCATTCAAGGGAGTAACAATGTGCTTCATGTATCTATCTGACTCTACCTGGATCTGATTATTCCTGCGCCTATACGAAAGCCATAGGTTGGACCAGTTTGTGGTAAAGTATCCTTGAAGCTTGCTAGACCAGTCTCTCCTTAGTAACACTCTGTATGCTTCTAGAATGGCCACGATCACTATTTTGATGCATTGGTAGACTCATCCATTAGATGATAAATGGATGATGACATCTCTGAGTTAACACCAATTTCCTAGACATGTGTTCTATCTAGCTGAATAATCTATGCATCTGTCTTTTCCCATTTAGCATTTATCATCTTGGAAACAGAAAATGGAATGGAATTCATCGATGCAATTGTATCAACCAAGAAATTATGTACATTGAAATTGAAGATTTTGAATGTTAACAAAATGGTGGGTAGAGTGTGTTTGCATCCATCACGAGTGAATTAAGTACAGATGCGAGAGTATCAAGAGACTTATCATATCCTTGTATGAAGAGGAAGCATTACCTGTAGAGGTTTTCCCAAGTGCTCGTAGAAGGATATCCCATTGGCTCATGATCTTTGTGAGTTCAAACATGAAGATGTTTGCACGAACCACCTTCATATCATCCACAATGTTATAATCCACATTGGGATGACTGATCGAGGTGTCCGAGGATGGAACTTGGTTTGTGGTTTCGGAGGGATGTTTTTATCCTTATTGTTATCAGAAATACTTTTCGTTGAGACTACATTCCCAGACTTGCTCTGAGTGTTCCACATTGAGTTAGCCGATGGATTGAGTTTCCTTAACATGTTTTCTTTGAATTTTGTTTTGAAACCTCAATTACAATGGTCGACCCTTGGATTCTTATATTGTATCGGTTTCTCTACTTTTGGGCCGAAGAGTTACTCGGAGGCTACTTATCGGCAATAATCTTTCGGGTTGTGAGAATGCCATGATACATGTTCACTACATGCCCAATACTTGGAGCTTCATCAATTGCAATAGCTTCTTCCTTCCCTTCATCAGACTAGTCTTCTCCTCAACCATGACTGAATCAACAAACTACACAACCATTTTGCTCGTGAGTCAGTTCCATTGTGGGCACATCTTTTCTGAATGATGCTCATTATGAAACATGCAATATGAATCCATGCCAATTTTCTCAATATTCAGGAGAACGTTGGAACTCTACACAAAATTTGTCTGCTGGTCACTGCTACTACTAGACGCTGAATTCATTTTGCATAGGAACTTAGGGGGCTTGTTGCTCAAAGAAGTCTCGCTTGTCCTTTATTTATGTTTTGTCATTTTAGTGGCTAGGGACTTAACGAGACAAGTTAGGTTTTCAACATCATTTGGTTCTTTCTCCTTAGCCTTACTCACAGAGGTTTGAGACTTCTTACCTATGTCCTTGGAGTCTTTTATTGGTTCATCATATGAGATGACTCCAATAACACACAAGTCATTCACAATGGAAATAACCTCTTTGTATTTTTCTATCAATGTCTATCTCACAGTTCGCTTTACAAACTCCGCAATATTTTCTGGCAAGGTCGAAGTGTAGTAATCTATGTTGATGGAGTCATGAGGTTTTGTGTTGTCATAAAATTTGTTCAGGATGTGATTGAACCTCTAATTGAAATCTTTAATTTTTTCCTTTTGCTCCATCTTAAGATTACCTAGCTCCTTTAATAACATGGCAGGGGTCTTATCTTCAACAAATTTTTCAAGAATGATATTTTTGAATCCCCTCCAATTTTGGATGGAGTTTGGAGGAAGGATGTGATACCATACAACTACTCTACCATCCAAGGTACATGGAAAAAGTCTACATGCAACATCATCGTAACGTACCTCAAGTGTTTACAGATGTAAGCAAAAGTTTTCCAAGTGGTATTCAACCTTCAATATATTTTTAGGGTCATACTTTGTCAAGAGCTTCTCTTCATGCCTTGGAATCTTGTGCATGACACCTAGAAGTGCTAGTGGGCCCTGTGTCATCCATTCTAGATTTTGATCTGCCATGTCTTCCTCTTCATTGTCCTCCTCTTCCTTTTCCAAATATGATGGTTCCTCTTCCTCTTCTTATTTTTCTCCATCTGCCCCACCAAAAGTTGAACCCAAGAGTAAGGTGTTTCCTTTGTTACCTCCATGAAAGAGCAGAGGCTCTTCTTCTCTTTCACCAACATTTTCTAATTCTTCAAGAGCCGTGAGAAACACTTTTTTGACGGACGAGACTACTATCCTTGTGGGGGTGGTCTTGTTCTTCTTTTGAGAATAAGGAGGACTGATTACTCCCGAAATCAATCCAACAACCTTTTCAAATTGGTAGATAATGGTGTAGAAGACCCGAAGTTGATCATACGAGATTTCACGTTCAGGCCTGGGCTAGGAAGAATCACCAACTTCAAAAGCACGAGTAGGGGAGGTGGAGTGAACTTTGTTGCCTTGATCAGAAGGTATAATGATGGGGTGGTGGGTCTATCAACCATAAAATACTAGCTACCCTCCTTCTAACGCCAAAAATGTTGATGGTGCTAGACCCACCAACATTAAGGGGATCTCCTCGATATGAAGTCCCAATCAAACCTCACACTATTTAGTGTAGGATTCCCATCTGGTATAAAGACCCGGTTTCCAAATCCTTAAATATTTGTGTTGGCTCTAGTTGTTAGCACAAGGGAGTGATGCAATGGTGTCTTCGAAAAGCAAGCAGAGTGTGCCTGGTGTGTGTGTGTAGTGCAACCATGTCGAGGTTCTTCTACCACAAAGGGGGGGAGAGAAAAGTGAGCCTCTAAGTGAGAGGTAATAGTACCACCCAGGAAGAGACACACATGAACCAAAAAGACCCAACTAACATCCAGCGAAATAGCCCACATCAGATGCAACAATTGTTACAATCAACAAACAAGGAAGATCTATCTAACATCTAGTAGAATAGTCCACAACAAATGCGACAGTCGTTACAAACAAGAAGCAAGGAATGATTTTTCTAATATCCTATGGAATGGTCCACGAGGATGGGACAATGTTAACAACCATTACAACACATTCTCAATAAGATACACACTAAAATAACCGAAATAGTTCAACAATATTAGTACATGTGACAACAAACATGAAATACAAACGTCCACATAATAGTCTTACAAACCTTCATAGTTTATGCGTTAAAAAAGTGTTTGCCTTAAATGACTTATGTTATTAAGTGAAAGTTTCAAGACACATGCTTAAATTGTACATCACTAATCCTAGTAGTGGGACATTAGGGCCACTCCTTGCTCCTCAAATAACTAGCTAATCTCTCTAATGCCTTGCGGGAGGAGCCAAGGTGAAAATTCCTTTGCTCATACAATGAGGGGGTATATATAACCAAGGGATGATGCTTCCCCCTTGTAACTCTTTGATTGTCCTCATGACTATTCAACTTCCTATGACTTTTCAAATTACATGACTCTTCATATTCATGTGTGTCCTTTGGACTTCCAATTTACAATAAATTTGATTACAATATACATGGTCCACAATAGTTATGTGGCATATGAAAAATCATGACATGACTTGACATGACACTGTTGACATGGACTGGCTTGATGATGTGGCAACGTCAAGTCAGTGTTGTTGCTGAGTGCTAGATGTGTTCTTGGACATGCTTCCTCTTCTCCTTCACATAGCTTGGTGATGTGGGAACTTCAATGATCTTTGGTCTTGGAAGGTGGTTTCAAACTTCTATCCATTTTTTTTCTCTTGATAGGTCCACTCGTAAGTTCAACCACAAGTGAGTCTTTAAGCATGCTTCCCTCCATCTTCTCCTTCTTCATCATCTTGCGATGACTTGATAGAGTACATTTTCCTGCAATTCACTCATGATGGGACGACATCATTCTCAAAACTCCCTAGTCTAAGATGATACATTATTATCCATTAATTGAGACTTGGACAAGTGACAGACCGGGAGAAATGGCTCAATGAATGCGAATTGTGTAGTTCCAGCTTCTAGGGAGAGAGCTTGATCACTAAGATTTTTTGTATAGTCCTCACTGAGGAGAAAAATTGTGTTGTTCCTACTGAGGGACAAAATTGCACAGCTCAAGCAGGCAATGGATTCTGCGGGATAAGCCCCTGGGAGGAAAAATTGCGTAGTTTCAAGAGGCAAGGGGGACTGAGCAACATTGAGGCCTGAAGGGAAAATATGTGTAGTTTCTGAAGGCAGTGAACTCTGGCTGGGGTATGGCACTAGAGGAAGCATCTACATAGTTTTGGAGGCCAAGGGAGGTTGCGCTCTTTGCACATTGCACAGTTCCAGCAGGTAAGGGAAAATATTGAGGGTTGAAGGTGTAAAGTGCATAATTAAGGGTAGACTGGGAGGCATAATTGCGCAATTTTGGATGTCAAGGGAGGTTTCTAGACTTCGGAATTGCACAGAAAAGAAGCCTTGGAGGATAGTGGATGTGTAGTTCCAAGAAGAAAGGTCACATCCAAGAGGGCTGAGACTATGTAGTGTACAAATTAGTTAGGACTTGATGAAGCTAAGTTGTCTGGTCGGGAAGATTTCTTGAAAATGGGTAAGTGTGGGAATGGAGATGGACTCATGATGAACTTGACTTGTGATCACACACTTAGCATATTTTGATGACATGAAAATGTACATCATCAAAACAAACAAACAAATCATTTACCTTTGTGTGGTTGCCTCATGACAAGATCCAACAAATACAACACTTAAGATAGACCTTAGGATGACTGTGACGACACTTATGTGACAACGCTCTAGACCTTGTGTGTGAGTGCAAAAAATGTTTACATGGTTATGAGAAATCATACAAACAAAGACTGACCTTCAAAACCACCAGAAAAGGATCGCATACATTACATAACAATCAAACATGCCAAAAGATGACAATTAATCCACTAAGCAAAAGGGGCCAAAGAACTTCAAGAAAGCTCATGAAATGAGCTTGAATGTTTGCAAAAATCAAGGAAAATACCAAGTAAGGCCCCAAAATTTGAGTGCAAGCCAAAATTTCACAGGGTGTTGCAATAGCTACAACAGGTGGGAAACAAGGGAGGAGGGTGGTGTATTACTGATCCAGGAGGATCCATCGATCCAATTGCACAAGTGTTCAAAGTGTCGTCATCAGTATTCATGGGTGTCGTTCAGTGTTGTGCTTTAGTTCAGCTTCGATAGATCAATAGTGTTGGTAATGATCAGGTTGTTCAGGTAATGTTATGATTTCATGGCGTTTAGCTGATGTGATGTTGTACCTAGCTATCGACTTATGTTATTGATAGTTTTGCCAGGGTTTGGTCGATGACATGTGTTTTTTTGTTCGAATTTGCAGGATTTGTGATTGATATAGTTGATTGTGTAAAATGATTCAAGTTAAAGTACCTGGTCAATGACATAGTCTTATCGTCATCACCACCAGTGTCAGTTTCAAAGATGTGATGGTCGTTGTCATGCAATTTTGATGAATGTCGCATGAAGACCACAAGGATGTATAAGGTTCAATCGTTTAGTAAAGGCTTTAGTTTCGTCAATGTCACTGTGCAGAGCCGACATGGGTCTTGAACAGTTAAATGGAACTTTTTACCTAAGCCTAGATCTAAACCCTAACTCCTAAGCTATCTTATTTATCTTTGTTTACCCTAAGAATCGTAATGCATTCTTACCTAAGCACATAACCATGTTTACCCATGCAACAAATTACTAAACCCTAATATATGATCTAAGCCTAAATCAAAACCTATGTATTAGAATACATTGGAAAACCTAATACAAAATATCACAATGTATTAACCCTAACCCGAAACCTAAGTTTAATACCTCTCGGCCTATTTATATGTTTTAATAAAAAAAAAACATTAGAGATAAATATATCGGCTAGACCGCTGGCAGCTAACCATGTCGGAACCATCAGAGGGAAGCCATGTGAGCAGGTTAGGTGGAGGTTATGGTTATGTATCCCTAACCATGGGCCGCTAACTGTATCGCAACTACCAGAGGAAGGGTCATGTGACCGCATGTTGGAATTCACCGTCGGGGTTTTCAAAACTGCAGAGTGCTCACCATAATGGAGACTGCGGAGCAAACCATGGCATGTGACTGCAAAACTATCAACTGCCATGGCCAACCATCAACGGAACCACCGGTGTGCTAACTGCAGACTTTGCCCGCTTACATGAGTTGTCTAAACATTTTTCGCGTGGTTAGCTAACCACTTGTAGTCGGCAGGCTATATTAAAGTTAGTTTTGGGTTTCTTATTGTTAAATTGGTTTTATTAAACAATGACCATGACTAGGCATAAAGTGTCCCTATGTCACCAAACCTTACCCAGAAGTTAGCATATTCATGCCTATTTGAGACTGAGATGGTTTTTATGCATTCGCAGGCCTATAAAGGCATAATTTCTCATTGGAGAACAGGGGGAGTGCTTTTCAGTTTTTGTATGCAGGTTCTGGAGGTATAGAGGTGTTTTTGTTTTCAGAGTTTTGAGAGCATCGGGAGTCGGATTTGGAAACCATAAGTGACGTTGGAAAGCTGGTTCAGAGAGCTATTTGATGACAATGACTAGAAGTGCATGTGTGCACATTTAGTTTGGTCTTTTCACTGTGTAATCCACTTCTTCTTCTCATTCCTAATAAAATGGTCGCCCATCTTGAAAGCCAACCCGAAGACATAATCCATTAGGGACGAACTCCGTAACAAGTATTGTTGTCTGGTATATCTATGTTTTCACTGTTTATACTTCTGTTTTGCATCTTTCTTATGGTTTATCAGTTGTCGTAAAGTGTTCTGCTCCAACAATTTTCCTCGATTTCCATGCTTTAAGTTATCATTCAATTCACTAATGGCTAATATATTCTACATCAATTTTTAGTATATGATCATATGAAATCATATAATTTGTTATCAGATTAGTTTTCATTTGTAAAATGTGCCATTGAATGTTAACCAGGTCTAAGTCGCAACGAGGAGAAGGAATCCTTGAGTAGGTCGATCCAGAGATTGGAAAGCGATGAATCGTTCAAAAATCGACCATGTCAGGACCTAATGCAGGAGAAAATACTGAGACTAAGATGAGTGAGGAATAGTTTCAGTAGGCATTCTTAACTATGCAGCAAATGTTGGGAGGATTGTACAAAGACAAGAAGGCAAGAGATGCTTCTTCTTCAAAGGCATCGAAGAAGGACAAAGGTAAAGGCAAGGATGATAAACCTCCTTCACCTCCATCATCTCCATCATCCTCTTCTTCTTATTCTTCTTCCACTGTAGAATCTGAAACGGAAAAGAAACCTAAGAAAACATCTATTTTGAAACTTGATATTAAATTTGAGTTACCTGTTTATGATGGCGAAATGAATCCTGAAAAGCTAGATAACTGGATAAAGCAGTTAGAAGTGTATTGTTGTATTCAGAACATTTCTAAAGATAAAACTAAAATTCAATTAGCTTCACTTAGAATGGGGGAACAAATTTAATCTGGTGGGAAAGCAAAACTCATTTAGATGTAAAGCAAACAAGAAAAGGTATCTCTTCATGGTCTAAGTTTTTGAAAGCTCTTATGAAACAGTTCTATCCTTTAGGATACATGCAGCAAGTTGTTATTGATTGATAACATCTGAGGCAAGGTAAAGGGTAGAGTGTTCAGGAGTTTACTCAGGAGTTCAGAAAGAAAGCATTGGCACTTGGTATTTCATTGGATACACGAGAAACTTTGTTAAGATACATCGAAAGTTTACATTCATATTTGCAGCATACTTTATTAATGTTTAATCCTGATGATTTTGACGAGGTGTGTGTTCAGACCATACATATTGAATTAGGTGGCAGACCATTCAAGTTGTCATCGTAGTCATCCAAAGATATGGAAACCATATATTCCAGTGATAGTAAGGGGAAGAACATTTCAAAGAGAAATAAATTAGCGATCATTTAGAAGGAAAGACCTACTTGTTCTCATTGCCAGAGAATCGATCATGATGAATCGAAGTGCTGGAAACTTCATCCAGAAATTAAGCCCAAAAATTTCCTTAAGGTGAAGGATGAGAATAAGACCATTGCAGTAGTCCAACACGATCGAGGTTCATATTTAGGTGATGAAAGGAAGATAACTGCCATGGTTACGGCAGGTAAAACTTTTGATACTGGTTCAAGTTCAAAAATTAATGTATCTTCTTCAAACATAAATCCTCCACATGAGGATAAAAGAGTTGAACTCTTCCACCTAAGGATAACTTCTAAGCATACAAAGATTGAAACAATGTTTGACAGTGGGTCACAATCAAATTTAATATCTGAACATATAGTTAATCAATTGGGATTGGAAACACAGAATCATCCAAGACCATACCCATTAGGTTGGATTAATAAATCAACTCACATACATGTCACAAAGTAGTGTCAGTTAAAATTTGCAATTACATCTAAGTACATTGATGAAGTGGAGTTAAATGTGGTCCCAGTAGACATATGTGGAGTTGTGTTAGGAAGTCCTTATCTTTACGATAGAGATGTAGTCTTTTATAGAAGAGAACATAAATATCAGCTAAAGAAAGAAGGGGTTGAATTTATTGTTAGGGCACATAAAATCAAATCAAACTTGGATTGAATTGTTTCAAATCAAGTTAAGTAGTTTATAAGTTCAAGTAAATATGCACTCATGGTTATTAAGGAACAATATAAGGTTGATTGTTTAAGATGCGAGATTCGTTTTATAGATCAATTGGTTAAGGTGGTTAATTCTTTTCCAAGAAGTCTTATTCATGAATAGGATAAACAACAGGAGATACATTTAATGTCCTACGAACATCTTCTTAAAGATAGGATGAATCTCAATTCATTCATTCAACTGAATTCTAGAAGCTATCATCATCAACAATGTATTGCAGGGAATGGTACATGTGAGTCGAATCAGAGACTTGTTTCAAATGGTATGTTTATTTTCAGTTTCAGGGGTGCAGGTCAGTATTCGAAAAGTCAGTGTCGCATTTCTTTAGTATTGCATCATCATTTTGATGCTTTTAAAAGTAATGAAAGCTCTCTTCAAGTGGAGAGGAAGTCTATAAGTTTTCATGACAAAGCATTTTCAAAAGCAGATCTAAATTTTCCTTACAATGGTTTGAAAAATAATGCAATAAGTGAAAGTGTTAGTCAATGGAAATATCAGTTAATAGTCATAGTGATTCAAGTAAATCAACAATTACTTAGATACTTTCAGAATCAAACTAAGTTGCAACAATCTTTACATCACAGCGGGATGAGTTATGGGTAGCAAATTCACTTAGTAATCAGTCAAAAGGAAAGTAAATCAAGTCAAGTAATTGATACAAAATCAAATCAAAGGAGTCTTTGAATATTTCAGTTATTCCAAATAGTAGATTGTTAATACCCATCAGATGTATTGAACAAAGTTTTACAAATATTTTCAAAGATGTTTCAGAATCACTAACTCATGATTCTTCGTGGAAAGAATTCAATTTCTATGTTGATAATAGGTTGTTTGCCCATCGTTGCAAGTTGGCCCTACTACGGATGGAAGAAACAGGCACCGAATCAAAAGGTATCATGTTCAGCATCATCAGGGTCATCGCATGCAGATGATTGATAGAATGTATTGGTACATCGTTAGGTTAAGGTGGGAAGAGAGGGAGTTCTACCCTCATCGACTAATTGTTTAGTCAAACTTTTGTGGTCCAAAAGCTTTCAAGTGGAAAGGAATGATCCAGGAGGATCCATTGATCCAATTGAACATGTGTTCAAAGTGTCATCATTAGTATTCATGGGTGTCGTTTAGTGTCATCGTCACTTCAGTTTAGTTTCGACAGATTGATCGTGTTCAGCTGATGTGATGTTGTACTTGGCCGTTGACTCATGTCATCGACAGTTATGCCAAGGTTTGGTCAATGACATGTGTTTTATCGTTCGAATTTGTAGGATTTGTGATTGATGTAGTTGATTGTTTAAAAGGATTCAAGTTAAAGTACCTAGTCGATGACATAGTCTTGTCATCGTCACCACCAGTGTCAGTTTCAAATATGTGATGGCCATCGTCACCACCAGTGTCAGTTTCAAATATGTGATGGTCATCGTCATGCAATGTTAATGAATGTTGCATGGTAAAGGCTTTAGGTTCGTCGATGTCGCTGTCCAGAGCCAACATGGGTCTTGAACAGTTAAATGACACTCTTTACCTAAGCCTAGACCTAAACCCTAACTCCTAATCTATCTTATTTATCTTTGTTTACCCTAAGAATCCTAATGCATTCTTACCTATGCACATAACCATGTTTACCCATGCAACAAATTCCTAAACCCTAATCTTAGGTCTAAGCCTAAATCAAAACCTATGTATTAAACTACATTGGAAACCCTAATACAAAAGATTACAATGTATTAAACCTAACTCTAAACCTAAGTTTAATACCTCTCGGCCTATTTATATGTTTTAATAAAACAAAACATTACAAACAAATATATCAGCTAGACTGCTGGTGGCTAACCATGTCAGAACTACCAGAGGGAAGCCATGTGAGCAAGTTAGGTTAAGGTAAGGGTTATGTATTCCTAACTGCGGGCCACTAATTGTATCACAACTGTCAGAGGAAGGGTCATGTGACCACATGTTGGAATTCATTGCCGGGGTTTTCAAAATTGCGGAATGCTCACCGCAATGGAGACTGCAGAGCAAACCATGGCATGTGACCGCAACACTTTCAATCGCCATGGCCAACCATCAGCAGAACCACTGGTGTGCTAACCGAAAACTTTTCCCGCTCACATGAGTTTTCTAAACATTTTTCACGTGGTTAGCTAACCACTTATGGTCGATGGGCTATATTAACGTCATTTTGGGTTTCTTATTGTTAAATTGGTTTTCAATTAAAACAATGACCATGACTAGGCCTAAAGGTGTCCCTATGTCACCAAACCATACCCAAAAGTTAGTACATTCATGCCTATTTGAGCCTAAGGTGTTTTTTATACATTTTCAGGCCTATAAAGGAAGAATTTCTCATTGGAGAATAGGAGGAGTTCCTTTTAGCTTTTGTATGCAGGTTCTGGAGGGATAGAGGCAATTTTGTTTTCAAAGTTTTGGGAGCATCGAGAGTCGGATTTGGAAATCGTAAGCGGCATTGGAAATCTGGTTCAGAAAGCTATCTGATGACAATGACTAGAAGTGCCTATATGCATATTTAGTCTAGTATTTTCACTATGTAATCCACTTCTTCTTCTCATTCCTAATAAAACATTCGCCCATCTTGAAAGCAGACCCAGAGATGTAGTCCATCAGGGACGAACTCCGTAACAGATCTTTTTGTCTAGTATATCTATGTTTTTGTTGTTTATACTTATGTTTTACATCTTTCTTATGGTTTATTAGCTGTCGTAAATTGTTCTGCTCCAGCAGTTTTCCTCGATTTCTGTGCTTTAAGTTATCATTTAATTCACTAATGGCTAATCAATTCTACATCAATTTTTAGTATATGATCATATCAAATCAATTACAAAGTTTCACACTCATCTGCCATGCTTATTTGACGGTGGTCCAACTACTGATGTAGTAACCATGCTAGCTTGATAGGTAGAAAGCCCATTTATCCTCCTCCAACGGGGTGCCTCGGCGAGTTCGGAAGCAAGGATCGACACCCTTAGAATGCATCATAGCCATTGATCTGCAAGGTACACTTTGTTGACTTCAACTTTCCAAGGGAAAGCATTGACTTAACTATCATGCTTATTACCCCACCGGAGCTTCTCTGGTGTGAGGCCGCTCCAGGATGGATGGGGATCCACCCGATAACTGGCCATCATTTAACCCTTTTAATTTAACAGTGGGGGGAGTCCCATGTTCCATCCTCTCTTGTGATTTTGCTTCTTTTTATTTCTCCTCCATTTCTATCTAGAGTTCCAAATACTGATCTTTGAGCTCATGAACCAAAATTCTCTGCAATACATCAATTTTAGGAAAAAAAGGTTGGTACAACATTGATAACAATGTTGTAAACAAGTTTAAGGGAAATTGACAACATCCATCCAAAAAAATAATAATGTCATCATATACAAAAAATCATTAACAAATTTTAATTTACATATATGACTACCAAATCAACACTCATCGTAGATATGATTATTCCAAAATAAATTCATATCCACATAAGAAATGAACCTTTGGTCACCTCTTCCCATGACCCAAACGAATAATAAGAATATGAAGAGATGTAAGATGTTGGCCATAGTCTATCTACTACTAAGAATTCTCAGCAAGAAATCCCTTTTACACAACCTCATGTCAATTACTTTGCAAGAAATCCCTTTTAGATGACCTCATGTAAATTAATTATACACAACCTCATGTTAATTAGGAAAGCTATGACACAATAAATACATAATCATTGGATCCAAGGTATAAACAATCACTAGAATACAATAGTTTCATTGTTCTTTACTTACCCACTCTGATGTGAACTCACACCATAGTAAGTAAGATCCAAGATAATGCATGACCTTGATAAACCTCTTGACTTAGGGCTACATCTTGATTTCAACATGGCGTTGCCCTCACTAGTGATCAAATTAAATTAATGCAGATACACCTATAGATCCACATGACATATAGCTATATTCTATAACTCTAGTGACTAAAAGTTGAATCATGGAAACTCAGAGTAGGCAGACTAGGTGGTATAGTAGAAGACATTGTTGTGCGAAGTTATGTAAGTAGAGAAACTGCCAATATCCTTGTACATAATGATTCATGGACAATTTTCAACACACATATACATGAAATAGCAACATAATATTAATAATGTCATTATCATTTTTAATCAAATCAAATAAAATTCAAATGTGATTACCAACTCTAAATATATCATGAATATCATTTTTCTAAGATAAATTCGCAACATACATCCAAATATGGTAACACCATCATACATAATAATTCTCCATCAAAATAATGGCGATAATTTCTAATATATACATCAAATAAAAATATGATAATGATAATATCATCATCATCTTTAATCAAATCAAAGTCATCGTATGATTATCAAATAAAAACATTTCATAGATATCATTATTCTAAGGTAAATTCACAACGTCCATCTAAAAATAGGAATATCATTCTACACAATAATTCTTCAACAAAAATAGTGCACGTGCATGCTTAGCTACTACTACCAAGATCATCCTCAGGATCATTGGCATGATCATCATCCTAACCATCCTGATTAGTCTCATCCACATCATCATCACCAACACTATCACCATCCTCATCATCATCATCTCCTTCACCAACACTATCACCATCCTCCTTATTATCTCTTGATGTATGCTTAGCATAGCATGGATCGTCATCTTGATCATCATCTTGGCAGTCGTTACTTATAGCATTCAAGAAAAACAAAAAACAAAAAAAATCAATGTTACATGTTAGTATTAATTTCATAGTACAATGCATGTTTTTTTATACAATGTTAACCATAAAATGAGGAAGGATACAACATCTAATACTACTAAATAATAAAATTAAAATATGGTTCAAAGATATATTGGAAATATAGCTAAGATTACATACCTTAGACTCCATCCACACAACAAAATCAATCCATCCCTTTTGCTACAACACCTCATTTTCCAAATGATTTGGATGTCTTCCATACTTTAGTTCATGTAGATCAGTAAATAGGGAGAAATTAGATAAAAATGATTTTCTTCTAGTACAATTTTTAAAAAAATACCACATATTTAATATACTTACGCAAGTAGTTATCAATTCTTTTAACTCTTTTTTACCACTATGATGAGTGACTTTTGTCTTTTATAACCTTGCCTATCGTTATAGCATCATTTATCACCCTCATGTACTTGATGCTCTGAGACATGGCCTTGGGCATCCCTTTCCCTTTAGACTTGGTCCATTTATCAAAAAACATTATTTTAAATTCCATAGATGACTATGCCCTTCAAAAAGCGCATACACATGTAGGTCCAACTATACCCAACCCGCGTATATGATTCAAAATATGAAAAAAATATAAAATCCCTATTTTATGGGTGGGGTTTATGGGCTACACCAGAAGCCTACCTACAAGAGCCTATGACCTAATTATATACCAATTGAAAAAATTGTTTTCGGGTGATATAAATACACCTCATGGGAAGGCTTAAAGTGAGGAGAAATATAGGATATTGATATTATATCCAATTAGTCACCGATCGAGTCTAATTTATCCCTGTGCCTCCTGCACTCCCAATTATAGATAACCCTTGTTTCCTCATAGAGATGTCCATCTCCTTTATATGGCATCTATGTGTATGCTTTTGAAAGAGGATTTTTGAGGCTTGGGCTAGATGGATCTAGAGGAAGGTTTCTCTTGGAGTTGTGGTCGAATCAGGTTGTATTCTTCCACATTCTTCTGCAATCATCAATAAAGAAGCTCTTCCTTGTTCTTGTTGTTATGATATTAATGATTTAATTCATGTTACGATCTAATTATGTATGATTTTATGATTTATACTTATACAATTATATGATCTAACATTTATATCTTGAACATGCTTTGAACTACTGCTAGTACATATGATTTTCTTGAATGAGTTGTAGGTTTTGAAGCATTGGAGGAAGAAGAGGGTTTGGACCCTACGAGAACATCCTCAAACGTAGGACCTTCAAGTACTATCCCTTCATCCTACTTTAGTAGTTTCAGCATTAGGACTGCTTGTTTTCTTGCTTCTTGTTGGTGTATGCCCTTTGATCTGTTGGGGTGCTCAACCCATACCCTAGGGTGTATTATTCCCCAACATAATTGGCGACTCCACTAGGAATTACAATCTTGTATTTCCTATTTGGGTTGTTTCTCTTGACCTGGGCCTTCTTGTTTGGTTTCTTGATTTTTCCAGTATCTTTGACTTGTATGAAATCTGGGAAAAAAGTACGATCTTCCGGATTAGACCTAAATTTTATTTTCTTTGCTGAATTTTTTATACGCGGCGTTTAGTTCACAAATCACGTATACACGTGCTTTTGTCCAAAGAAACACGCATACATTCCTTAGGTACAGTTGTGTATACACGCATGTTTGTCACTGAAAAGTCGCGTACATTTGGTTTTGAATGATTTTTTCAAATGATGAGTCCAGTGAAGTGTTTTGCCTAATTTTTCTTACTCCTATCTAGTCATTGATTTTCTAGGAGAGTCTTTCTTTTTGCAGTCTTTCAGTTTCCTATCTCTCTTTGTGGAAAGACCTAGTCAACCTAGGGTTTGCTTTATGGTGAAGTGTTGGTTTCTGTGTTTGGGTTCAAGGCTTCCCAGTGAAGTTCTTGGTTGTTCTGAACTTTTGAAACAGGGAATTGGTCTCAATTCACTTATAGCCCAACCTTTACATTTCTTTCCCTTGATTTCTTGAAAGTTGACATATTTCGTTTTTTCTTGGTTTTTGAGAAAGTCTTTCTTGCAATCTTGAAAAGTTTTCTTGGTATTATTGAAACCTTTCTTGTTTGTTGGATTTTTTATGTTGATGTTCAGATCAGTTTGTTTGAGTTTGTAGCCTCTTTTCATGTTAAGTCTTATCATTCTTATGATTCTTATGGCTTGTGAAATTTGAGGTCCTTTATGCTTGAATTTGGTCTTGGAATCTTTAATAGCTTTTGTTTTCTCAAAGAACTCTTTGTGTCCTTAAAAAGAAAAAGGATAAAAACATATTGTTGTTTCCTTTGTTTTTCTTTTTGGTCTTCTTATCGTTTTTGAGCAAGTGTGAAGTCTTTTCATTAGGTTGAATTCACTTGATTTTGGGTAAAAGTTTGTGATTGAATTTGTTCCTCCCCGTTGTCAAGTTTTGGCTTGATCTCTTTGAGAAACAAATTTTCTTGATTTAAGAGAAATCCTTAAAATATTGAATTAACCATTTAGTTTGCATTAGGATAGTTACACTGTAAGTATTTTTAGTCTTTTGTAGATTTTGAGTGTTTGAGTGTGTGTTTTGTAAAAGAAAAAATAATTTTTTGCTTTCATAGTTTGTTCGTAGAACCTTGTAGAAATCTCTTTCATCTAAGATTTTTTTTTACATATACATGTAGCCAGGTTTTCTATTGATTTATTTTTGTGTCGATCACATCATAAGTTGCAATCCAGCAACATAGCTTCTGGGAAGTTAGGGACGACACTATTACACGGTTCTGGGAAGATTCTTGGTAGCAAAAACATAGACTAAAAGATTTGATTAATCCCCACCAAATTCCTAATTGGGAAACTCAAAGGCTTGATAAGATCAATCAATATTGGAAACCTACCATAACTCAAGGATTCAAGCAATGGTTAAACTCTTATTACATTATCTGGAATGGCTTGGAGTCCGATCAGCAAATCTTGGGAACAAAACTCTCCAATCGGAACATAAGATACTCAGAAAAGAAGGATGTGCTCAGATGGGGCTATGAAGCAAGAGGAATTTTCATCACACATGAAGCTTACAACATAATCATAAAATATTATGCATTCAAAGATCCACTTTGGACCACTATCTAGGCCCCTAACATCTAGCCAAAGGTGTCTACCTTCCTTTGGCTGCTTTGTCAAAACAAAATCCTCACTTGGGATAATTTGAGGAAGAGAAACTTTCATGGACCTTCCATCTATCCCAATTGTAAACATGAAGAAGAAACCACCTTGCACCTCATGAATACTTGCTCCTCAGCTCACAAGCTCTGGGAAAAAGTCAGTTTTCGATGCCAAAGGGACAACAGAATTAAGGAATACATTCCCACCACTGTTCGCAATTAGGCAAGAAATCCTTATAAGAGTAAGGTACTAAAATCCTTATGGAAGCTCATCCCAGGCCTTCTCATGTGGACTAAATGGAAGGAGAGGAATAAACGTCTCTTCAAGGAGTAGTCTTCGCCTTTGGAAACCATATGGAACATTGTATGCCAAAACCTCAAGGAAACTCTTCTACTTAAAACTTGGCATGACGACGACCTTCCCTCCTTGCCACATTAAAAGAATATCTGGGACAACTAGAATCTACAATGGAATCAAGAATTAAAAATCCATGCTAAATCTGTAGCAAAAAGTACATTATCAGATAAATGGCTCCCTCCACCCCAACATGTGATTCAACTGAACTTCGATGGGGCCTCGAAAGGAAATCCATGCAAAGCAGGGTTTGGGGGAGTTTTCAGAGATCATAAAGGCGCTCCCGTTCTAACATTCATAGGCTCAAATGGATGGGATACAAATAACTCAGTAAAACTCGAAGGGTTATGGCAAGGGCTCCTTCTAGCTCATTTACATGGTTTTTTCCCACTAATGATTGAAGGTGACTCTAAAATCCTAATAAATATGGTGAATAAAATTCTGCAGGTGTCTCCCTCAAACAAGGTAGGCAATAGTTGGCGACTAGCGGAAAGGCTGGAACTTGTTGAGGTCTGGATCAGGACCCATAGAGCAGTCAATTTCAAACATATTCGTCGGGAAGTCAGTAAGGTGGCTGACCTTCTTGCCAACATAGGCATGGAGAGCAGCACTGTTTTGAATGAAAATGCATTATCGACTATAGCCACGGAGGCCCAGATGAAGGAATTCAATGAATTAGTAGAGAAAGAGAAGGCATAAGAAGCAAGAGAGCACTCAGATGTGGGTGACACACAATGATTTAATGGAAACAATGAACACCGATGGTGAGAGGATGGGCCACTTGGCTGCTGGCGCCACTCCCCATACCACCCTGAGACACCCTCTTGACACACCACAGGAGACATTTAATGTAGGCCTGAATCGAAGAAAAGCCATTAACTGTTCAGATATGGATTTACCTCAGCTCATTGTCTCTCTTTCTCCCCTGCTCCACTGCAACTGCCCACCTCAAGCCTATGAACCCAACTCTCGCACAGTAACTAGGCGTTGCTGCTGGTTAGTTTGCTCCGTTGATTTTGGAAATGGGTTTCACCATTCCCATTCCAGTTTTTTTTATCTAACCATTGCTCAGACTAACCCTGCTCCCCCTCACAATCCCTCTGTTAGTGCTCCCTCTGTCATCGCTCCTTCTGTTATAGCTCCCTCTAAGCACTCAGCCATAAATTCTAGCATGGTGTGACATCGAATGTAAAGTTGAAGAGGCGGAACTCAGGAGGCAGTTCTCGCCCTCAGACTAATCCGCACCCTGAGCCCACTACCTCCTCTCCTTCCCCTGAACTGCATCATCCCCAGAGATATGGTGCGGGCAAATATCCTAGTACACGAAGTGGATGGGGTCATGCTCGGTCTTTAGGTGCAATTCATGGTAATTTTGCAGTTCACTCTGCTACTTTTCCTTTGCCCCTTCATCCCGCTCCCCACTCAACCCAATTTAGATTCTGTAGCACCCTGAACAGGCCAGTAATTATCGCTACAATCTCCATCTTCTTCACAGAAGACAATGAACAGACTGCCTCTCAGGTGGAAAATTCTAACTTGCGACAAGAGGACGCCCCGAGACGTAACAATTACATAGACAAAGGGAAGAACGTGCTGGATGAAGGTATTTTTTCTCTGCATGGTAAGAACCTTGGTGGCAGTTAGCATGGTGAAGGTGGTAGCTCTGCAGCCACCCACTCCTCAGGTGGAATTGGTCACGATGGGTTAGCTTCACAGGTGGCAATTGGCAGGCATGGCAACGCCCATCCAATGGATGATCCACATGGCGGTGTTGATGAGCCACATGGTAGCATGTCGAGGGACGAGGCAGATGATTGGGCATGCCCAATTGTTGAGGAAACCATCCCGGATGACTTCAAATAGTTTAACGTGGCTGTTAGGTGTCTTTTGTCTGGTCTTTTTGTTTTTGTTAGTTTCTGTTGGAATTTGGTCTTTTGTCTGGATCGTATGTCATGGCAAAACCCCACTGTTTATTTTTTGGTTTCTGGTCTTAAGAACTGATACCCTTTCTGGTTTTTTGGTTTTCTGTGGACTAGTTTCCCCAATGTTGGGGCAGTCCAAATATATGCTGAAACACTATGTTAAACTTTGTTGAGGCTTAGTCCTCTTTGGACATTTTTGTGCATATCAATAAGTTATCTTAACTTAGAAAAAAAACATCATAAGTTGCACCTTTATTTTACCCTTGACTTAAAGAACAACCATTAAAATAAAGAGATAAAATTAAAATGAACTAGAATTTTTTGATCCGTCATAATTACACCAACTAGTCTAGGTCATAATAAAGCATTGGAATAGGTATGTGGAGAGTTAAATCTCCAAGAACACTCTGAATTTAAACATAGAAGTTGATTAAAAGAGTGAAATCCAGTGTTGTTAAAGTTGTTTGGGAAATATCTTCTCTTATGGGAGTTAAGCACGAGGGCTAGTGAAGGAAGGGAAGAGAGATACCCCCTCTCCTACTTGTTGGATCCTGACTAAAGATTGTTCCTAGGGACCACATAGGTGCCTACAGGGGGGAATACTCATGGTACTTGAGGTATACATTGTATCGCTCTCATTAGTACTTCTGGAGGGTGCCCTTGCAAAGCTCAGGTACTTGCACAAGCAAAGACTTTTGATTGGAGGTCAATGTAACTGTTTATGCTACCTTTGTTGGTAGGCTTGGGCCATCATTGTCCCAAACTATATTCGGAAGTCCTTTACTTCGATTTCTTGTATTTTGGTGTCCGGCCCTCATCACCTGGAGCGGAAATACCTGAAAGTAGCTTGGTTGATTGTATCTTTAAGGACATTTCAATGAGTGATCTTTGCTCCTAGATTGCTATAGCTTTATAATTTTTTGAGTCTTTACAAGTTCTCATAATAATTAAAAGTGGTTGATTGGCTAGTTCGTCAGTCCAGGAGGCTTTGTGGGCTCTCACCTACGAGTGTTGAGCCTTCTTCTAGAAGGCATAGGAGAAATTATGCTGGTGATTTTCAATCAGTAGCAATGAACGCATCGAAGATTGATCCTCCGCATTAGGCTATAGTTTCATAGGGTAGACCTAGTGCAAGTTGTGATTTGGATAGGGACACTCCTATCCTTTCTAGGGTTCTCTTCCAGTCAGAATATGAAGTTGAGGTTGAAGAGATTCCTGAGTGCCTTATGACTCCTTCTTCACATCTTCCTCCCAATTATCCAAACATTCTATTATATGTTGGGACCCCAACTCGCAGGGTTGAAAGCCCTAGTTTTTATCGTCCTTTTCCTTTAATGGCCATTGTTGGGAGAACAAATCCGGCTATGAGTGCTACTAGTGAGCATATTCCTCTTTCATTTCAAGGAGGAGGTACTATTGCTATATCTACTATCACTCCTAGTACTGCAATATTTGGCTCTAACTCCATCCATCTTTGAGTGGGGTACCCAAGCTTTTGTTTCCCACATTGGTTCCTTCCCCTTTGGCATGCCTTCTAGTGCAATTCCCCAGTTCCTCTAACCATCCCACCTATTGTTTCCACAACTATGACTTCGATGGCTAGTGGTTTAGCCTCTTTTTAGGGTTTTCCTTTTGGAAGTGGTCATATACCTCATTATAATCCTTCTTTAGAATATATTCCTTTCTTCGCTCAAGGTCAAAGTTATAATCCTTTTCAAGGATATAATAACCCTTCTTTTAGTGGTTTTGGAGTCGAGAATCAATTTTCTTTTGGTTAATAGGTGAACATGCTTTACTCCTTCATAAGTTCCTTTTAGGCTTATTCTCACGTCGCTAATGCGTGGAACCCTTACCAAGGGCTCTCCTCCCCTTGTAATACTTCACTTGGGGGAAATGTTCCTAGTTATGGTAGCCTTTCGACAGGAGGTGGTCAAAATCTGAATTCTTTTGGACCACAATGTTTTTCTTACGGTTCAGTTTCTTTTGAGAAAAATCTTCGAAAACCTAGTGCCTTTACAAATCCAAGATATTCTTTTCAAAATTTTGGGAATCCTACTAATGGTGGGTATAATTCTCAAGCTCCTCCGCGCTTACCATTCCTAGAAACCCAAAATTTGTTAGATCCCTCAAAATTGACAAATGATCCAATCTGATATAATCTAGCTTGGCTTCCAGTTCCCACCAAACTTCCATCAGATGTTCCAAAATTCGAAGGAAAGTTTGTGGAGGACCCGACTGACCATATAACAAAATTCCATTTATGGTGTTCATCGAATTCCCTAATTGACGATTCAATCAGGTTGATATTGTTCTAACATACCTTAACTAAAAATGCTGCTAAATGGTATATATAGCTTAGTGCGGGTACTTTTGCTTCATTTGGTGAACTGGCTACTATGTTTTTGAACCATTTTCAGTTGCCCATTCGATATGATGCTAGAACTGAGCTATTGGCTTGTTTCCAACAAGATAAGGCAACTCACATTTCTGACCATATTTAGGAATGGTGAAGAAGGAATAGGATCATTGAAGCCTATATTCCTAATGAATTCCTTCTTGAATGGTTTTTAAAATCTCTACAACCAAAAATTTCTAAGGATGTATCACTGTCTGCAGTATTCATCGAAGAACAAGCTATCTTTAGATCCCAACAGTTATAACTTATCTATTTTCAATCTAGGATTCTTGAAAAGATTTTTCCTGATGCTCCTAGATCCAAAATTGATTTATCCAAACTAAAGCCAGGTCCCCATGCTAACGAGATAATCAGATCGATCGGTAACAACATGACTAACCTATTAAGTCAGTTGCAACAAATGTCTTTAGAAACTGCTTCTTCGATTTAAGCTTCACCATCAGTGCCTATGCCTTCTCAACCTTCAACTATTAACGTTGTCCAATCTTCTAACCCCAAAGGAAATCAACAATCTGATGGGAAGAAAAAGGGACATGGTAAGAAAAAAATATAAGGATGGGAAGGGTAATGCGAACAAACCTAGTAATAATACTGGGGAGGGTAAAAAGGAACCTAGAAAGAAAGTTAAGTTTCCTTGCAAATTTTGAAATGGAGACCATTTAACTCATCTTTTCCCTAAGATTCACGATGGTCAGCATTTTTTAGTGCAATAGGGTTCTTCTAGTTCCCAGGCTATTCTGACTAACCCTTTTCCCCAAGGGCAGTAAATGTTTGCTGGTGCAAATGCTAATACTGGAAGCCCCATAGGGGGCAACCAGGAAGGGGAAAATCCATTGAATGTATACATGATGAGTTCTCATGTTCATGTTGCTACAAGATCACATGATTATGGTGAACCAGAATCCTTTAAGGCTAAGGCTTCTCCCAATGTTACAGAGTCGCTCCATATTGAGAGGCCCATAGTTGAGCCTATACCTCATATGCCAAAAGGCTCTACAAAACATTCGACGATTAACCCTAATGCTAGGGCTTCCCAAAACTACTCCATTGTTGAATATCTGGCTCAAAGTCCTTGTGTGATGTCTTTGTTAGGGGTACTCGAGTCGTGTCCATCACAAAGGAGTGTGTTGTTCACAATGATCGGGGAAATAGATCCGAAAAAAATATTATTATTACATTTGACATGTCAAATATTAAGAAGAGATTACCTCATCACATGGCTTTCCATTTTAAAACTACATATTGAAAGATCAATATCTTTCGAACTATCGCTGATGAGGGTGCTTCCATGTGTGTCATGTTGATTACATGTTGGAAAGCTATCAGATCTCCTCAAGCTATTCCTTCACTTACTCGCTTGATTGCATTTGATGGTCATTCTCATAGGCCGCATGGAATTATTCCAACCTTTCCCATCTGTGTTGGGGGAAAGGTGGTTAATATTGAGGTGGAAATAGTCGACGCGAATTTGGATTATAATCTTCTATTGGGACAAAATTGGATTTATGAAATGGATGCCATTGTATCATTACTATTTCACATCATATGCTTTCCCCATGAAGGGAGAATTGTGACAATTGATCAGATGGAGTATTATCTGAAAGAATCCAATGCATCCTTTGATTATTCCATTCCCTTGTTGAAGAGTTCCAAGCAGCCTGTTGAGAATTTAGGAGTCAGAATGTATTCCTCATTGATGGGTACTTTTGATCTTCCTTCTCCTATTGTTTGAATAAATGCCATTTCATCATCCAAGGACCCTTCTCAAAGAGAGTTCTTCATAACTCATTATTTTTGGATCCTTGACCCTTATCCATTTCTACAAACACATTTGAAGATTGGCAAATGGGTGGAATAACATATCCCATGTATGTAACCGAAATTGCTTATCAATTTATAGTTAACACTACAAATTCTAATCCTACTCCTCTTTCACCAGAGGATTTGGATGAAGGTGTGGATTTGGCTTGGACTCTTGACTCTACTTCTCCTATGGATTGCCTTGATATTGTTTTACCATCTTAGGAAGCAATCCTAGAAGAAATGATGGGTATAGACAGACCATGGGATGATTTACATGACTAATCATATTTTCTCCCAGACTTACATGAAGTAAAATCAAGTTTGTCTAGTCCTTCGTCAACTGGTGATGTTCGCACATCTTTAAACTCTTTGGCTCCAACACATATTTTTGTCAAAGGTAACATGTCTATCATTTCAGAAACTGTTCCGGTGAACATCTCCAGAAATCCCAATATAATTGAGATTTTTTTCATCAGAGCCGAATGCTCCCCTGAAGAGATTCAAATTTCTACTGATATTTTTAAAGTTTTTTGTGATGTATTTGCTTGGTATTATGAGGAAATGCCTGGAATTGATCCATCAATAGTCCAACATGAGATCAAGACTTATGTGAATGTGAAGCCTATACGAAAAAAGCTTCAGTCGGTAAACCCTAGGAAAGCAACAACTATCAAAGTCGAGGTTGAGAAATTGCTTAAGGAGGGTTTCATATACCCCATTTCGTTGATTGAGTGGGCCTTGAATCGAGTTCTGGTTGATAAAAAACAAGGAACTATCCGCATATGCATAGACTTTAGAGATTTAAATAAGGCTTGTCCTAAATATAATTTACCCACACCTTTTATTGATCAGATTATCGATGAATGTGCGGGAAATGGAATTTTCTCCTTCATGGAAAGTTTCTCGGATTATAATCAAATTACTATCCATCTTGAAGATCAACATAAGAGAACTTTTATCTTCCTCTGGGGTAACCTTGGATACAAAAAGATGCCTTTTGGCCTTAAAAATGTTGGAGTGACTTTTTAGCAGGCTATGTCCTACGCTTTCCACGATATCAAACATATCATCGAAGCTTATTTGGATGACTTATTGCTCATTCTTGAAAGAGAATTAATCATCCTCATCATCTTCAATTAGTTTTTGAGCTATGTCGTTATTATAAAATCTGGTTGAATTTGAATAAACGCGTTTTTGTTGTCACATCCGGTTGGTTATTGGGATTCATAGTATCTATTGAAGGGATTCACATAGATCCATTCAAGGTTGAGGAAATACTTCAGTTGCCTCTCCCATCTACCATCTGTCAACTTCAAAGTCTCCAAGGAAAAGCCAATTTCTTGAGGAGGTTTATCTTCAATTATGTTGATATTACAAAGGGATTTATGAGACTGCTGAAGAAATGAGTTCCATTTCTATGGGATGATTTTGCTTAGTGCTCATTCGATGATTTGAAAAAAGAATTGAACTCTACTCCTTTACTGAGCCCACTCAATTATAGCAGAGATTTCCTCTTATATCTTGTTGTGATAGAATCAACCATCGGTATGGTTTTGGTTTAGGAAGATGATGCTCTTCATGAGCACGTGAATTATTATCTGAGCCGAGGCTTGGTAGGTCCTGAATTACGATACTCTCCTATAGAGAAATTAGCTTTGGCAGTTGTTCATGCTATCCAATGACTTCAACAATACATTCTGCTTAGATTTTTTTTTTTGTCTTAGTGGTTTTCAGCCCATTTTAGTTTGTTCTCAATAGGCGAGTGATTGGGGGAAAATATAATAGATGGATTGTTATTTTACAAAAATTCGATCTCAAGTTCTTATTAGACAAATCTAAGAAATCTTTAGTATTAATGGAATTAATCTCAGATTTGCCTTGTGAAGAAGAAATGGTTTATGAGGAATCATTCCCTAATGGACATCTTTTCCTTATTTCTTGAAAAGATTCTTGGTATGGAGATATTATAATATATCTTCAGACTTCGAAGTTTCCTCTCACTTTTTCAAAGGATGAGCAAAGGAAATTGTATCACTTAGCCAAAATTTATGTTATTATTGGTGACACTTTATATCCTCACAGGGTTGATTCAGTCCTTAGATGATGCTTAACCTTAGAAGAAGCAGAGTCAGTGCTGAAAGATTGCCACAATAGATCTTGTGGTGGTAATCTATCTAGGCTTGCTACAACCCAAAAAATATTGCATACAGGGTGTTTTGGCCTTCAATTTTCAAATATTGTGTTAAAGCAGTCAAAAAATGTCATCCTTGTCAGGTTTATACTTGGAAAATGTGCATTCATCTAGATCCACTTTTTCCTATTATTATTGTTCGTCCATTCACAAAGTGGGGCAATGATTTTACAACTTGTAACCCACCTTTGGAAAAGGTTCATAAGTATATTATTGTAGCAATGGACTACTTTATTAAGTGGGCCAAAGTTATGCTCATTGTTGTGAATGATGGTGAAACAACAACCCTGTTTCTATTCAACCTAGTCATTTCTCGCTTCAATATTCCAAACGAGAATGTCACTGACCATGGCAGTCATTTCCATAACAAGATGATGGCTAAATTGGCACTCAAGTTGGGTTTCTAGTAGGAGCATTCATCTCCTTACTATCCTTAAGCCAATGGTTAGGTGGAAGCCATGAATAAATCCCTAAAAGTTATCCTGCAAAGGACAATTAATAAAGCTTGATCGAATTTGAATGTCATGTTATATCCCATGCTTTAGGCATATTGGATGTCGTTTAAGGCCCCTATGGGTTTCACTCCTTTTCAAATAGTTTATGGTTTGGAATCGATCTTACATATGGAATGTGAAATTCCTTCTCTTAAACTCGTTGTAGAACTTCTTCCAGACACATCTAGTCTTGAAGAGCACCTCATTTATTTGGAACGTCTTGATGAGAAGCGTCGAGATGTAGCCAAAATCAACGAAGCTCATAAAAAGAGAGTGAAGGTCCAATATGATAAGGTTGTGCGTCCTAGGGTTTTCTCTAAAGGTGACCTTGGCCTAGCCTATGACCAAGACAAAGACGCCTTGGGGGCAGGTGAGTTTAAACCCATGTGGTATGGTCCTTTTATCATTAAAAAGGTCTTGAAAAAAGGAGCTTACGAATTGGTTGATTTTGATGGAAACGAATTGGTGGAGCCAATAAATGGGCTTTATGTTAAGAAGTATTATGCATAGGCTCCTGACTAACATTTTATTTCTTGTAGATATCGTATATATTTGTGCATATTTTTCTATAGGTTTCATAGCGATATTGATATTTTTTATTTGCGTTGGTAGGTATCGATGGATCATATGGTATATCTAGGGTTTTCCGATGGTGCTAGTTGACATACCTGGAATTTGACTTCCACTGCTTGGGTGATTTACTATCCATTCATTCATTTGTTGGTTTCAAGAGGCATATGTATCAACCCTGCTTCAAAAAATGTTGTCGAATATACTGTTGTTGTTAATTCACTATTTGATGCAATATCTCTTGGTATTGATTCGTTACCAGTATACTTGGATTCACAATTGGTGGTGTCTTAGTTAAATAACATCTATCGTGTGAGAGATCCTTATTTATATTGCCAATTTCTGAGAGTGCTTTTATGACAAAGATCATTTAATTTTATCACATTTATTCATATTCCATGATCATAAAATTCATTTGCTGATTTCATAGCTAATCAAGCATTAGATTAGCATATTAATCATTGATCACAATAAAATAAAAAATAATAAAAAATCATCTATATATATGATCATCACATCATGAAATGATTTGTATATAGATAGAAGTTTAATGTTCAAAATATTATAAAAAATTGGGACAAAATGTCCTAAAAATTTAGGCTTAAGTCCAATCATGTCTATCAAAAGATATGGACATCTCTAATATATATATATATATATATATATATGGGTCTAACCCTAGATGTGCATCTTGGAAGAAGACGATGGCAGTAGCCACCCGTCGGAAGAGCCCCACCCAATCTCATGGTACTCCTAACATGCATCTTTGCATAGCCTCTGGTAGATCCTATATCGCTGCCATAGGTACTTGGTGAGTCAATCTCTGCAATTTCCTCTATACGATATGGAGGATGCTCTTAGTCTCAGCTGTAGCACTCTCCACTTCTCTTCCACGATACCTATGTCAGGGTAGACCCTCAAGTCTTACCAGTCCCACATCTATAACATGATCAAACCATTTTGTAAGAATTTTTGTCTCATCAACAATAATTTCAATTCACAATTTTGAAATCCAAAAAAATCAAATAACATTAAAAAATTAAAAATAATTTTACCAATGGCACCCCATGCAGCACCAGGTGGAAGCATTATATCTAGATCCGCTCTGAAGTCCATGCCTGCATAGGGGTAGTCGTCTATGGAAAAGACTCGTTGTTCTCACCAAAGGGAAAACTCATCACCAAATGTCATTCTTGGGACCTCACCACCCCCTAGTCTCTTCATCAAGTCATCCCATCTACCTATCTGTGGATCTCTCGGGCTGCTAATGGTGGAAATTACTTTGGGTCGAAGTCCTGGTAGCCTCTCAAAGAAGAAAGTGCAAAGGATAGTACCATACCCAAAGTGTTTGGTATTACTCTTCTTAATAGAAGTAAGTTGTTTTTTCAGATTGATTAGGAGGGTTGTACACCAATGAAAGATTGTGGTGAGGCAATCCACTGCCAAACTCATTGTCACACGTGAATCTTGGTGCAATGAGGCTGACCCTACTACCCTCACAATGGTAAAAAGGATAATTTTGAGGGGCAAACTCTCCACATTCTTGATTGGGATATGTGTCCCTACCTTCTCATTGTTTCTGGGGTAGTAAATGTGAATGTAATAATCCACGTTAGGGATTCCTTGGAAATTTACTAACTCTCCTCTTTGGGAGAGTCTAGTAATGAGATATATGTCTTCTAGTTCAATGCGCAGGGGCATCTGATCAATCATAAAAGAATCTTCTTCTGGATCCCAATATTGGACAATCATTTCTAGCAACCTTGTGTTAGTTTTCATATTTGGCATTTTGAAAAATTTCAGTAATCCACATCCTCTTTGTGCATCTAGTGCTAATCGATCATTCATCACTTCATTATCTACTGCACTGTGCTCTCTTTCCTTCCATGTAATAGTCATCTTGCAATTCAAGCATTTTATCCATTAAAATTCATGATTTAATTTTTTTCATTGTGCACATGTGGGTTCACTTCATACATAGTCGTGTATAGGGCTTACTAATACGTGATTTTGATATGCCCAACCCGCGTATGCGCATAGTCAAAATCTAAAAACAAAATTCCTAAGGTAAAATTGTTGAGAAAATACTTGAAATGCATACAAATTCATTGAGAAATCGAATTTGAGGATTACCTAGAAGTTTGGTAGCTGTTATGGCTAGGAAATTGAGTGGATTGTGGTTGCCATTTTTTGCTCCATAGCTCTTTCACTCAATTATTCAAAACACAAATGAGGTTTGGAAAGTCAAAAGGTATATTTATAAGTTGAAATTTCAAAAACTTTTAAAAACCCACTTTTGAAAAGTTTATGTTTTATTTTTAATTTTATAAATTTTGTGACCTTTTGGCTTTGAGTGTTGGGATAGGTTGTCTTGAATCAGGTTAAATTGAAGACTTTGAGACTTTTTCTACCACTTCAATTACATGATCGCTCACCCATCATGGAAGGTATCATTTTCGTCACTGACATATAGGTTAGGGAAGACCACTTTTTCTGTTGCATTATGCATTCTAGCCTCCATACTTTGATATGTTGCCATAGGGTCAAACCCAGTGTGTTATGATTGTTAAACCATTTTCACTTACCGACTTATAAAATCATGACATGGTGGTAGAGCCTTCCTTTACATGGGCTTCCTAGTTAGATCCTCGCTAACATATGTTTCCCATGCTACAAAGATTGAGTAGGCTTAGGAGTCCTCTTTCGTCTTGCCACAAATTTTGCGATGAATCTTCATTCTCCTTATTCTTCACTATATTTTTGGCTTTATTCCTTAGAGGATCCTACATGTTGAGTTGTACTGCTGCATTGCATGTTGACTTTTTGTACCTTTTGGCCTTAAGCCGACTTCACTTGGACTCATGTATAATCTATTTTTTGACCATGTCTTTTTGCAAAATCAACCTTGCAATCACTTAGCCTCTGCAACTTGACACCTTATACCCATGGAAAGAAGATTCCTTTGAGTGTCATTGACTAGTTTCATCACCTTTCATTGAGCATAACAATGTTCCTCGCCCAGGATCTAGTACATCTTGGACACTCATTCTTTCCATTGTGCCATAAGAATTATTTTATTATTTTTCAGGCTTTTCAAATTTGAAAAAAGACAAAAAGATTATATATTCCAAAAAGAGAGAGAATAAGACTTTATTTACATAATTGATAGCAACAAGAGTCAGTTGTGTCACCCTTGAACAAAGCACTCAAAGCAAGTCTTTCCTCCATCGGGATGGGCTTTATTTTGACTTAGCAGATCCATAACCTTGTCATTTAGTTAGTACTCCTCCAATTGGTTATCTCTTCCAATCATCTGGAGAGTTTGTTTATGCCTCCCGCATGACATTAACATTTGAATTGTGTTTTTGTTCAAGGGAAGTAAATCTGACTCGACCTTTTTGCGGTGTCTCTTGACTCATTTTCAGTCATCCATACCTAATTTATTAGAGTTATGTTCAGTATCACATGAGCTACTTGGTCCTTTGCTCATGCTTGTTAAGGTTTCCATTAAATTCTTGCTGGCGGGTCTACTCTTATTGACTTCAACAAATTTCTCTGAGAGTAGGCCTAGAGCCGCACCATGGCTCTATTTCCATCATTTATAGGTGACCTTGTGCTCAACATCGATCAGTATCATGGGTCTTTGACTGAGTGGTTTCCCTTGTGTTCGATGTCAGCATACATTATCACACATTGGGATTCATTCAATACCTTGGTTTCCATTTGACACTGTTGGAAAATTCCTCACCTCTGTGTAAGCTTTCATTATTGGTTGGTTTAGAGGGTTTCTATCATGCACTAGCCACATCTTGTGTATGCTGGAAATGCGCTTTAGTATGGTTACTTTATCTTTCTTCATTTGATTCCTTCCAAATTATTAGCTTGCGGGTTATACTCGCACTGTATTGATGTGGGATGCCTTAATCCCTTCCTTCCAGTAGATATTTTTCCATCGACTCCAACTCATTACTCTGGGAACAAGGTCTAGAGTCCTTTTTCAGTACCTTAGGGTTTGCAGTCATTAGCGGTAGACTCCTTCAATGGTAGACTCCTTCGTTATTGACAATGAGAATACATCAATGTCTCCTGATTGATAATTCTCTCAAGTGTTCAACTTCAACTCATTTATTCACACCTGTTAGATTGTATTGGGGTACTTTGACTCTCATCATTATTATCAGTGAGTTGTCTCATGTTTGTTAACAGTATACATCAATGACCGGTAATCAAATGATTTCTCACGTGGTCGAATTCAGCGCATTTATTCCCATTGTGTAGAAATGTACCATGGCAGTCAGTGAAGACCTCGGGTTGCATCAACATTTTGTTGGTTCACTTGTGAGTCCCTCTAGTTTGCTGCCAGTGACACCATGCACCTTATATGTTGCTATTCATCACAAAAACATCCTATATGTTGGCACCCAAGTTGCATGCAGTACCATTATTCCACTTTTTGACTTGGTACTTTTGAGGATCAATTATGTGACATCAGTGATAAGATATCTACTTCAACATCATTTATTAGTTCTTTTATATGTGATATTGTGATATGGCATTGATATGTACTTTTGTGGCTATGATCAGATGATCCACTCTGTATTTCTTAGTTTCATTTGTACTTGTATACATATTGGATCCTCTCTAAACTTGATATGCAGATGTGCTTTACTATCTCTAAGCATGGGTGTGCCCACATCATACATGAGCTTTCTTTTTTATCTCTTCCACTAGTTTGGCATGCTAGAATATGGTGATATCCTCCCAAGTCCTTGCATGATTCTTTCTATACACTTAATACATTTCGTCCATCATGTATCCCTTCTCATCTCATATATTAGGGGGCATCTGTTATAGAATCATTTATCACCCTTATATACTTGATGCTCTGAGACATAGCCTTGGGTAGCCCTTTCCCTTTAGACTTGGTCCATTTCATAAAAAACACTATTTTAAATTCCATATGCGACTTTGCCCTTCAAAACGTGTGTGCACACGTGGGTCCAACTATACCCAACCCACATATATGATTTAAAATATGAAAAAAAAAATCCCTATATGGGTGGGTTTTATGGGTAACATTAGAATCCTACCTATAGGAGCCTGTGGCTAACTATATCCCAATTGAAAAAATTGTTTTGGGGTGATATAAATACAACTCATGGGAAGGCCTAAAGGGAGGAGAAAGATAGGATATTGTAATTATATCCAATTAGTCCCTGATCAAGTCTAATTTATCCCTATGCCTCCTGCACTCCCAACTATAGGAAACCCTTGTTTCCTCATAGAGATGTCCATCTCCTTTATATGGCATCTCTGTGTATGCTTTTGAAAGAGGATTCTTGAGGCTTGGGCTGGACAGATCTGGAGGAAGGCTGCACTTGGAGCCATCCTCGAATCAGGATGTATTCTTCCACATTCTTCTGCAGTCATCAATAAAGAAGCTCTGTCTTGTTCACGATGTTATGATCTTAATGCTTTAATTCATGTTACGATTTAATTATGTATGATTTTATGATTTATACTTATATGCATATATGATCTAACAATTATATCTTGAACATGCTTTGAACTACTGCTAGTATATATAATTTTGTTGTATGAGTTGTAGGTTTTGAAGCATTGGAGGAAGCAGAGGGTTTTGTTCCTACGGGAACATCCTCAAGCGTAGGACCTTCTACTATCTCTTCATCCTACTTAAGTAGTTTAAGCATTAGGATTGCTTGTTTGCTTGCTTCTTGTTGGTGTATGCCCTTCGATCTATTAGGGTGCTCAACCCATACTTTAGGGTGTATTATTCCCGTAACACCTAGGAGGCCTTGTCCTTAAACATAAACAAATCAATTCATTTTTTCACAAATACATGTCTAAGATACTTATATGTATTAATACATTCCAAATAATTTTTAACAAAAAAATCAGTAGTTAAATTCTCTCCTCGTCGACCTTTCTTTGTGCATCCAACTTCTCATATGACTTTACCAGTTCTTTCCATACTTTAAAAGGTATGTCAAATGGTCTTTGTTTCAACCTTTTATCTTGAGGAATTTTTTTAATTTTTCTTATTTGGTTGCAACGAAACCTCTTACAGTTTTTCCACATTTGTAGTTTCACCTTCTTAATAAACCAACCAGTACCAAATCCACTCTCCATGTTATGTATCACCATATTTTATAGGTGAAGTGGAATCTTGGAGAAGGTGAGATGAATATAATCTCTAAATCATTAAAGGCATGATTCCTTTAACCTATTTATGAAGTGTTTTCCTGCATCTTTTCTTCTTATGTCCCCTGAAACAATGTCATACTCTATCTTGGTACCTAAACTACCAATAGATGATGCATAAGTTGAGGACGAACAATAATTTACAGTCCCAGGAGTTTCCATCACACAAGATATCTCAACACAATGTTCTTCATTATTGGTGTTTGATGTTAATGACATTTTAAATTTTTTTTTCTTAGTCCTTGAGAGAATGGAGAATTTATTGATTCCCATAGAGATTGTTGATTACATGGACCTAGTTGACTAGTTTAAGGTGTTTTTGTCTTAAGGAAATGGATTAGGGATTCAACATCCAAATCATGAAGTTTTTGAAGCCCCTCTATCCCAAAACAGCTTCAAGGAAGGACTACTATCAAACTCTTTCATCCAAGTCATGAAGTTTTTGAAGCCTTTCTATCCCAAAAACATCTTCATGTTAGAAAATTATATATTACGGAGCAATGGAACACATGAAATAATGCAGAAATATAAACACAGAAAACGCACAAAACAAGAGAGACACAGAGATACGTGGTTCACCCAGTTTGGGCTATGTCCACCCCGAACAACCAGTCCTTCCTTTCTATTATCCAGCAAAATGAAGAGACACAACCTACAACAAATCCGCTGTAATATCCTCTGTCTTCTCTCACAGTCTCACCTCTCCGTTCTCGCCACACTGAACAACATCTATCTCACAGCCTCAAATAATGCCTCATACAAAGAGAGGTTGGCTTTCAGGGAAAAAAAACCCTAACTAAACAAAGTTCTACCGTCAGATCATCGCTAATGAACGGCCCAGATGGATTAGAAATTATATTACTTTTACAAGCATTTTACAGCTGTTTTAGCTGCGAGGGCGCTGCACCCGAAACCCCCCGGGGGGGGCTCCCAAAGGTCGCAGCTGCCCCCCCCTGGACCCCCCCTACAGCGACTATTTTATGGGCGGCGTTGCTGCCCCCATTTTGAACTGGGGTCCAATGTGGCGGTACTTTTGAATATAGAAGATAATCAGGCTCCACACCCAACACTTCAAGGAAGGACTTTTATCAAACTCTTTCCCTTGTCCAAGTTTCAATATTTACCATAAAGTATAATTATAAAATTCTAATTCTAACCTCAAACCTAAAACAAAAAAAACATATTGTATCATGTAATTATTCTATAAAAGAAAAGTAAGCTTACCTTTTCCGATCCACTTATACCTCCTTCTCCACTTGCCATTTCCCTAAAGTAGAAGAAATTGACAAGAAAGGACGTTTTCTAAAAAAATACAAAGGTGTTGAAAATGGCAACAAGAAATGCTAAAAATAGAAGTGCTAAAAATAGCACTTCTACAAATAGCAGTTTGAGTATCAGTGCTGGATTGAGCAACAGGGAATGGAAAATGGAAGTGCTAAAAATAACATTCTATTTTTAGCAATTCATGATGGATTCCTATTTTAGTCAGTCCCTGGACTAAACATAGGAAGTAAAATTTGAATTTGAACTTAACAACTGTTTGAAAATAAATTAATTAATTCTCCATGAGATAATTAGTCGTGAAAAATCAAACATGAAGTCTATGTGAGGATATGCAACAATTTCTCTATTAATTGAGGAATTTATCCATCAGTTAAAGAGATGAGGATAAGTTCTAATTTGAGTTGTAATTAGTTGGCCTAGTTAATTGAGTCAAGTCCAGTTAGATTGATTTAAACAGTTTGTTTAAATTAATGTGAGTTTATTGAGTTAATGCATGCTTGCATATAATTGCTGCACTTCAAATCACTGAATATTCTCTCATGAATAACTCATGCATATCAGTTCAGATAGAGACCCAGTTGAGATCAGAGGAGGGACAATGTACTATGAGTTGGATGGATTTTTCCTATAAAGGAAGCTCATCCATGGAGAAGGATTTATCTCCTTCAGGATTGCACAGTTGGATCAGAGGTTAGTGAGTGTGTGAAGATGCCAATTCACACAAGTGACAGCACTGGACCCCAAGGAAATTTTTGCAAAGAAATAGGAGGCTTAGAGGGCAGAGGAGAAGGTTTGAGAGAGGCCTTTGACTGTCTATGAGTAGCAAAGGGATTGCAGAGAGAGCAGGATAGCTTGTGAGCTGATTTTTTTTGTAATCCAGATTATATTTCCACTTGTATGATAATATAGAGTTGGGGTTTTAGGCTGAGGCTTTCCCCGGGTTATATCTTCCGTGTTATGTGTGATTGATTTCTTCTTATCATTTATATGTGTTCTTATTGATGTTGCTCATGTTCGATTAAGATTCCACTAAATTGGTTGTAGAAGTAGATCAAGTATTTTGATTTAGTCTATTGCATTATCATGTGATCTACAGGTGGGAATTTCTACATGGTATCAGAGAAAAGGTGGTCAAAGTGGTGAACAATATACTAGAGGAGATTTCGAAGTTTTGAGTTTTCGGCCGCAAGTTTTCAAAGCATATCTGAAAATTTTTGTGAAAAATTTTCAGAAACAAATAGTAGATCTGGATTCCTTGCAGAAAAATACCCCAAAAAAAAAATGGCTGAATCGGAGTTCGGAGGAGGGAGATATCGCTGATTTAAAATCAACTATTTTTCTAGAAAATTTCGTGACAGCGGGAAATATGAAGCAGATTGGTGTGCTACCCAAAAACCTGTATGCACTTGAGGTAGAAGATGCATGCAAAGCCTTAATAAGCAAGGCAAAGGTTAGATACTTGGTGGTTGAGAGGGAGAGGAAATTACCTTTCAACATGCAGCGCTAAAAGAAGTCTCAGACGATTGTGGAGGAACCACGATTGGCGAAGCATCTTTAGGAGGTTGTGGAGCAGCCACAACTGGGGAAGTCGAAAGGAGACACAGTGGAGGCATCCACTCATGCAGAGACCTCTAGTAGGGGGAAATTTCGAGCCAGGTGGGCATAGGAATCACATGCATCCATACCTCCAAGTAGGAGGTGGGGCGATGTGTAGTGATCATCCCAAGAAGGCTAGAATAGGGGCAGGATCCTTGAGGTACCCAACCTCTTTGATTCGAATTTGCTACAGGTGACCTGATGAGGAGTAGCAAGACTGACAGATTGGGTAGAGACAGATGAGGATGGAGTGACAGAGATAGCTACAGTGCAGGAGTCCCAGGACTGTGCAGAGCTAGCAGGCTGCAACGATGAGAGAGGCACAGGAGTGTTGCACTAGTGCAAGATGGCACAAAGAGGTGTGCAATGGTGCGAGATGCATGGAGTGTTGCAGCAACTCAGAGGTTAGAGAGGGAGCACTTGTCAGCAACAGGTAGAGCTTCAACATCAAAGTATGCCCAACAGAGAGGTCAGTAGGGATTTTTTTTCGTTCCGAGAGTTGCTGGAGCAACCACACTTGGTAGAAGTGTTGCATGTAGAACATTATATAGTTACAAGATCGAGTTCAAGTTGAAGCCTTTCTTGCTGAGAGGGAGTGTTGAAAATGGCAACAAGAAATGCTAAAAATAGAACTGTTATAAATAGCAGTTTGAGTATCAGCGCTGGATGTGCTAAAAATAGCATTCTATTTTTAGTAGTTTAGGATGGATTTCTATTTTAGTCAATCCCTGGACTAAACATAGGAAGTAAAATTTGAATTTGAACTTAACAACTGTTTGAAAATAAATTAATTAATTCTCCATGAGATAATTAGTTGTGAAAAATCAAACATGAAGTCTATGTGAGGACATGCAACAATTTCTCTATTAATTGAGGAATTTATCCATCAATTAAAGAGGTAAGGATGAGTTCTAATTTGAGTTGTAATTAGTTGGCCCAGTTAACTAAGTCAAGTCTAGTTAGATTGATTTAAATAGTTTGTTTAAATTAATGTGAGTTCAGTTAGTTAATGCATGCTTGCATAGAACTGTTGCACTTCAGATAACTGAATATTCTCTCATGAATAACTCATGCATGTCAGTTCAGATAGAGATCCAGTTGAGATCAGAGGAGGGAAAATATACTATTAGTTGGATGGATTTTTCCTATAAAGGAAGCTCATCCATGGAGAAGGATTTATCTCCTTCAGGATTGCACAGTTGGATCAGAGGTTAGTGAGTGTGTGAAGAGGCCAATTCACACAAGTGACAGAACTGGACCCTAAAGAAATTTGCGCAAAGAAATAGGAGGCTTAGAGGGCAGAGGAGAAGGTTTGAGAGAGGCCTTTGACTGTCTATGAGCAGCAGAGGGATTTTAGAGAGAGCAGGATAGCTTGTGAGTTGATTCTTTTTGTAATCCAAACTATATTTCCACTTGTATGATAATACATGGTTGGGGTTTTAAGCTGAGGCTTTCCCCGGTTTATATCTTCTGTGTTATGTGTGATTGATTTCTTCTTTTCAGTTATATGTGTTCTTATTGATGTTGCTCATGTTCGATTAAGCTTCCGCTAAATTGGTTGTAGAAGTAGATCAAGTATTTTGCTTTAGTCTATTGCATTATCAGGTGATCTACAGGTGGGAATTTCTACAAAAGGTTTGTAGGTGAATAATATTAGAAGGTATCTCTATGGCGAAACATGTAGACAACTGAGTTAAAAATCCAAGTGAGTAATAAAGGCTCTCTAAACACTGAAGCTGAATTGTATTTTCTATTTTGACAATTTATTTAGTTATTTTTACCCACTATTTTCAAGTTGAGCTATGGACCAATGATAGTAAAAACTAAGAGATTGAAATAGTTTTCTTTGATAGTGCTTTGGACCGAAATTGTTTCGTTGAATTAAATTCTCAAGTCTTAAGTGATGCAATGGTTTTTCTCTTATGTTGCCATATGTGATTGAATAGATTCACTATTATGCTTTCACAATCAATATTAAAGTCAATGTGAACACTAAAAGCTCACGACCATAAAAACAATTATAAAGGACCTCATGCCATTGTTTTTTCTCCTTCATGTTTTTTTTCTAAAAAAACATTTTCTTTTTTATATAATTATAAAATGTAAATGACAATATTTTCACCATTTAGAAATTAGATTCTAATTTGATAAAAAAATAATTTATAATTTGATAAAAATCTAATTAGAAATTAGATTAAAATCTAATTTATAATGATTCCCCAACATCACCCATCCTAGTTAAAAGAAAAAGCCAAGGTAAAAGGGAGCAGACCCTAAAAGCAAGATGTTGCCAGGAAAAATTGGCTTTTAAAAAATTATAAAATATCACTAAGGGAATATAGAAGGTGTTATTCCTAGAAGGAAGAAGTCTAAGCTCAAGAGTTGTTGATGGCAACTCGTTGTGTTAGAATATTCCGACACACAGGAAATAGTTAAGTATAACTTGGTCTAGTGTATAGTTAGGTAAAGTGTGTTTCTTTACTATGTACTTTTGCAACTTACAATCCGATTGTCACGATATGTTCTAAACATGAAGAGATCTGATGGTTTATTCTCTCATCGGTATCATCAATACGTGATCTGTGGCTTAACACCCGATTGGGCCATGATATCTATTTAAAAAGCATGGAGGGTCATTTGTAGGGTAACCGTTCATGAGAGAAGCTTATGTAAATTTAATTTATTTTATTAATAAATTGCTTGAAGTGGCTACGTTGGCTCAGGTCATGGACTGTTTCCCTCCTTGAGGGTTTTAACCATGTAAAAAATACTGGTGTGTTGATCTATGATCTATTTGTGAACGGTATTCTTTGGTGTTCTATCTGAGGAGCTTACCCTGTAAATTCCTACATGGTATAAGAGCTATTTGAGGGCCGCATCTGTTGGTGATCCAAATCGGAAGCCAGTACAACTGCATTTGATTGTCATTTCTTATATCTACTGTTTCTGACTTCTTTCAGACCGAGTGACTACTCTATTGCTTTAGGAGCATCTATTCTAGTGAGGAACCGCTTTTGTTTCACGCAAAAAGGTTTCCAGTAGCCTTAGCTAAGTCATTTTTAAGATCTAGAGGTATACAGTCTTTATTTGTAGTTTGAGTTATTCATCTCTCTGTTTATTTCGGTTTATTTAGCTCTCTGTTTTTTATTACCGGATTTATACCTCTCATTTTTGTGTATGATCTTTGCCTCGCGACTCTGTGTGATATAGGAAAATCGGAAACAAAAATGAAGGATTTTTCACATGCGTATGCTCTTTTCTGTCGTGCCTTAGTGTGATCTTGGAAAATTAGAAACATTGAGGAAAATATTTAGTTTCTGGTGAAAGCTAACTTCAACCCATAAGGTTTTGTTTTTTTGTATGTTCATGTTGGGTTGTGTAGTTTTTTGTTTTGTAGGCAAAAATAGTTTTTTCAAGTAAGCATGCACTTCAGTGACTAACAAAAAAAAACCTTCCTCTTTTCAAAAAATTACTAATTTTTTAAACTAGCTCACTTGGTCCAAAGTTACTTTATGAGAATAGAGGTCTTGAGTTCAAGTCTTTCTTTTTGTTGAGTTACTTTTTCGAAAAGCACATGTAGCTTATGTTTAAAGTTACTTTATGTAAAAGTGTTCTCACCCATTATAAAAAGCGAGTCGCTTATAATTTTAAAGCCTCTTTATCTTTTATTTAAGTTACAATTTAGTGGGTAGCTCATAAAGTACCATTGTAAAAATAACTTTCACTTATTTATAAAAGTGGGTCACATAATTTTTTTTTTTAAGTGAGCTAATTAGCTTAAATTTGGAAAGGGGAAGGGATTTTTTTTAAAATATAACATTATCATTCACTTCCGCATATTCACGCACTTCGTCGACATTTTCAACAAATTTTCTTCAAAAAACCATAACTTCTTCATCCAGAAGCCATTTTCAAAGCCGTTTTTTTTAATCTGCCTAATTTTTCGAGATATTTCCATTAGAACACTTAGTTTCAACATCTACAGCTTCAGTTTCTGTTAAAATGGAAGGTCCATGCTAAGTTATTCTTGACAACACCAACTATTTCCAATGGTGGTCCTATATTATAGATTTATTTAGAAGTAAAGGTCTTTACAGAATAGCCTCTGGCCAATAAACTAAACCTAAAGATGAAGATAAAGTAGCTAAATGGGAAAATAGACAAAATCAAGCACATGGGTTGATAGGGATGTCTATTTCTCTAGACCTTAGATTCCACATCGCAGAACTTGATACCCCTAATGAAGCAATGAAACGACTCACTAAATCTTTTGGAATTAAAAATGAAATTAGGGCCCATCAACTTGAAAATGAGTTGCTTACGTTGGACGCCAATAATTCTTCTTCTATTGAATATTTTTTGTCCAAGTTCAAGAACCTTAGACTTCTCTTGGAAGGTGTTAAGGTTAAGAAAGAAGATGGTAGCCTTATCTATTCCATTCTTACTAAGTTGGGACCAACCAACTCTGTGTTTGTTTCCACCTTCCATTTTACTAGAGAAGCCTTTATTTCTTAAGGACAAGACTACAAGTCCCCCTCTTTTGATGTTTTTTGTGACTCTTTAATAAGAGAACAAGAAAAACTCTTACATCTTGGTCTTCTTAATCTTGGAAACTCTTATAAGAAAGCCTTAGCTGCCTAGCAACAACCAAATTCAAAGAATCCTAAGAAGCAATATCCTAAAAAGGATGGTCCTAAACCAAACAAGGGTCTTAAGCAATTTCATTCTCAAAATGAAAAATCAATTCAACAAAATGATAAGGCAAATAAAAGCAAAGGGAAAAAGACTGATAGGCATCACAACTTTTGTGATTGAGATGGCCACTTCAAATCCAAATGCTTTAAGAAGATGGAAGCCTTGGAAGCAGCAATGAAGAAGCATAATATCCATTTGGAGCACACTTCAACTTCAACTTCATCTTCAGGAATAACACCTTTTGCATGTGGTTGTCAAGCACCTCGGTCTGGTTATGGACTAAATGTATCTTCTTCTTCACATTCTCATGAGTGGCTCATTGATTCTGGAGCTTCTTATCACATGGCCAAAAACAAAGCCATGTTTTCTTCTTTACATGATTGTAACACCAAAAATATATATGTTGGTGATGATAGATCTCTTAGTGTTGTAGGGACTGGAACTATTAATCTAGACAATGGTCAATTTAATGATGTATTATGTGTTCCAACTTTATCCTGCAACCTTCTATCTGTATATCAGATAACTCATTCAGGTGAAGGTAAAATCGTTGAAATTTCACCTCACAATGTTGTAATTAAGGACCTAAGAGATCCTAGACAGATTTTAGCTACTGAAATTGCTGATGATTCTACAAGGTTGTATAAGTTTAACAACTTTGGGTCATCAACACTTCCCTCAGTATTTGTTTCTCATAATGATGAAGTGAACAAACTTTGGCATGAGCGATTTTGTCACTTAAACTATCACTTCCTTCAAAATCTATGTAAAGAAAATATGGTGACAAGTCTTCCTATGGTATCTTGCAGAGATGGTGTTTGTTCTGGATGTGTACTTGGAAAACATCATCGGGATAGTTTTGAAAAACGTGCCTCTTGGCATGCCTCAACCCCTTTTTATCTTGTGCATAATGATTTATGTGGTCCACTTCCAGTTGTTTCATTCTCCGGCTACAAGTATTTCTTAACTTTCATTGATGATTTCTCCAGACGCACTTGGGCATACTTCTTAAAACTCAAGAGTGAAGTATTTAACACATTCTTGGCCTTCAAAGCCTTTGTTGAAAAACAATCTGGACATCAAATTCTTAAGCTAAGAACTCATAATGCCAGAGAATATGGTAAAAACAAAATCATCAACTTTTGAACCGAAAATGGAATTCAAATGCAACATACTGTTCCATACACTCCACAGCAAAATGGTGTAGCTGAAAGGAAAAATCGCACCTTAAAGGAAATGGCTAATTGTATGCTGCAACCTAAAGGACTCAGTCTTAATTTTTGGGCAGAAGAAATTAACTGTGCAAATTACATAATAAATCACACTCCTACTAAGGCTCTAAAGAATATCACTCCAAAAGAAGCATGGAGCTCAATTAAACCAGATGTAAGTCACTTTCGCATTTTTGGAAGTGAAGCATGGGCCCATATTCCAAATGAAAAACATAAAGCCTTAGAACCTAAGAGTGAAAAATGTACTTTTGTTGGATATCCTGAAGATGTAAAAGGATATAGACTTATTCCACCTAAGTCCAAAAATGTTATCATTAGAAGAGATGTAAAATTTGATGAAAATAAATCGGCCTACGAGCCTAGTCCGGCAGATGTGCCACCTCTCCTATCCCTTCTACTTTTGAAAACATTTCTTCTTCAGATGATGAAAGTGAGGATGACAATCCTCCCACACCTTCTCAGATCCTCAACTTCCAAAATGGGTCCGCGCAACTCAGGATGCAACAGGTGATCTTGCAGGTGATCCTACAGATCAACGACGTACACGTTCTCAGTTTGAAAAAGCCTCTTCTTTACTAGCTCAAGCTTCAATGAATTATGATCCTGACACCTTTCCAAAAGCTTCAGACCACCCAGATTGGGAAACAGCGATGAATGAAGAATACCGTTCATTATTGACAAATGATACATGGGATCTTGTTCCTCTTCCAAAGGGACAAAAACTTCTTAGATGGAAATGCGTTTACAAAACCAAGTTTGGATCAGATGAAAAAGTTGATAAACATAAAGCTCGTCTTATTGCTAAGGGTTTTCCACAAGTTAAAGGCAATGACTATACTAAAACCTTCTACCCTATTGCCAAAATGAATTCTATCCGCCTTGTTCTTTCCCTTGCTACCTCTTTTAAATGGGAAGTCCATCAGATGGATGTTAAATCTACCGTCTTGCATGAAGAAATCTATATGGAACAACCTCCTAAGTTTATACAAATAGACTCCAGCCTTGTATGTCGGCTAAAGAAATCCCTTTATGGTCTCAAGCAAGCCCCTCGGGCTTGGTATGCCAAAATGGATAGCTTTCTTTTAGATATTGGCTTTTCTAGGTGTCATTCTGACAATACTGTCTACACCAAGAAAGTGGGTAAGTCCCTTATCATTCTTGTTCTTTATGTTATTGATCTTATCCTTAATGGTAGTGATCCAAACCTTATAAACCATGTGAAGTCTAGCCTTAAAAAGAAGTTTGAAATGACACTTATGAAACTTGCATTATTTTCTTGGTCTTCAAGCCTTGCAATCCAACGAAGGTATTTCCCTTTTCCAGTCCAAGTATGCCTGTGATCTTCTATTCCGCTTTCACATGGAAGATTGTAAGATAGCCCCTTCTCCCTTTCAGTCTGAATCCAAACTTCCAGTCACTTGTACTTCCCCTAAAGTTGATGCTACCTTATACCGTCAGCTTGTAGGAAAATTTTTGTATCTGACCCATACCCGTTCTCACCTTTCCTTTGTTGTTGGCCTTATTGCTCGGTTTATGCAAAACCCACATGAAAGTCATTGGAAAGAAGCTAAAAGAATACTTCGTTATGTTCGAGGTATAGTTCAGTTTGGGATTC